>WWET01000725.1:126011-144470 GCA_011038615.1 Limnodynastes dumerilii | reverse complement strand
GTTTTCAAATGTCGTATTCCGCTTGTCAAGCCGGTCCTGAACAACCAACAATGTCAGAAGCATCTTACCTGGGCTAAAGAAAGAAAGAAAAGTCCTCTATTCTGATGAGATCAAATTTTGCATCTCATTTGGAAACCAAGGTCTCAGAGTCTGGAGGAAGAATGGAGAGGCACACAATCCAACATACTTGAAGTCCAGTGTGAAGTTTCCATAGTCTGTGTTGATTTGCGGAGCCATGTCATCTACTGGTGTTGGTCCATTGTGCTTTATTAAGTCCAGAGTCAACGCAGCCATCTGCCAGGACATTTTAGAGAACTTCATGCTTCCTTCAACAGACAAGCTTTATGGAGATGGTGACTTCATTTTCCAGCAGGACTTGGCATCTGCACACACTACCAAAGGAACCAAAACCTGGTTCAGTGACCGTGGGATTACTGTGCTGGATTGGCCAGCAAATTCGCCGGACCTGAACCCCATAGAGAATCTATGGGGCATTGCCAAGAGAAAGATGAGAGACATGAGACCGAACAATGCAGAAGAGCTGAAGGCCGCTATTGAAGCAACCTGGTCTTCAATAAACCTCAGCAGTGCCACAGGCTGATAGCATCCATGCCACGCCGCATTGAGGCAGTAATTTGTGTATTTAAATAACTTTTTTTTATTGATTTCATGTAATATTCTAATTTTGTGAGACTTTAATTTTGGGGTTTTCATAACCTGTAAGCCATAATCAACTAAATTAAAAAAAATAAAGGCTTGAAATATCTCACTTTGCATGTAATGAGACTATATAATATATTAGTTTCACCTTTTAAGCTGAGTTACTGAAATAAATGAACTTTTGCACGAAATTGAAATTTTTCGAGTTTCACCTGTACAATCAGGAATCCAGACCATAGAGAAGGCAATATAAAAGAATACAAGAAACATCCAAACACAAGGATTCAATGAACAGAAATACATACAGACAGAAGGCAGCTGGTATACAAGGCACAAGGTGGTATCAGGCAGGAGATCAGAGAGAATGCATACACAAGAAACACAGGATAACTAATGACCAGCAAACTAATAAGGGAAAGGAAGTCCTATCTGTGCAGGTTGTACAGGTGTAAGATAATGAATTAAGTGTCCAACAGCAGCCCCTATGGGCAGGTCAAGATAATGTCCATGATGCACGCAAAAGTCCCAAACAACCCCCTATGGGCGAGACAGGATATTACAGAGCCACAAGATGTAACATTGGGCCAGATCCTGACCTATGCGTGCCTAACGGGTGCGCAAGGTCATTACGGCTGTTGTCATAGCGGGGAGTGCACGCCCCTGCACTCCCCACTAAAGGTAGTAAATCTGGACACGTAAACCTGGTCATAATGGGGCTTCCTCCGCCCCGTCCGCTCATTTACATGTAGATCTCTGCCTTCACGACGGAGATACGACTGTCGAAATAGGGGGTTCAGCGCCTTTTCTGAAACGTATGTTACGTACGCAGACCATTAAAGCATCGTAAGAAGGTTGTGTACATGCGCACAACCTTCTAAATAGGGGAATTACGTATGCGCTGTATGAAATTCCCCTGTCGGACGGACCAGAGGGTTGGTCCCATCATGCCTTCCTTCGGATTCCAGACACCTCCTGGAACATCAAATGGTGTCCAAACAGTCTATTTTTTTGTTACTGTGTATGAAGTTATTTCCTTCCTTTTTGTGAACAGATCAGGAGGCAAGATCTGTGAGAATGCTTGGGCCCAGAATTCAATTCAATTATAGCACCCACACAGATCATGGGGATATTCCCTGGGCAAGCTGGAGTTACTAGTGACCATGGGAAAAGGATGCTCACTGGTTGCGAATACCTCCTAGATACTGTTTTAAAGACGGCATTAGCATCCCACAGGATAGGGTCCCAGGCCTGTAAAAGGGAATTTGCAAACTCCTGTGGCACCCCTCAGAAATGCCTTATCATGTCCATCACAACCATATATGGTGTGGCACCAGATTCAGCCTGAAGATTTTTTCAGAAAAAATTCTCTTATAATTCTGCAGCCTGGTAATCTGCTCTCCAAACCAATGCGCTTCACCCTTCCAGGCCTTTGTCAGGGATATCAATAGGAGTAACGCTTGTGTGTCTGGTGCTGATGTGGCAGGGTATGGGCACATGTGGCAAGCTAGACCTGCCGTGAACATGCAGACTCTACAGACCTTTAGTGTATACCTCAGCTGGAGATTTTTGGCACGGACAACCATCAAGTTAATAGCAAATAAGGTATGTGCATACCATTTATTTAAGCATCGCAGTCTTGTTTGAACACTTGCCAAAACTATATTTACGGAGCATTAACCTACTAAAAGAACTTTTGGGATTACGGACACATTTTGAGGATTTTGAGCTCTCTGTTTTTGATATGTGCCGTTTCTTCTTTTGACCATTCAAAGACAATTTGTGTGTGCCATTAATTATTTGTTGGTGGTCTACTGTATTTATTTTTGATCAGCATTGGCAGACTATTCATTTGCCAAGTGTATGAATGGTGATCAGTATTTACTTACCCAGAATGTTTTACTTTTAATTTGTAGCAATAAAATTTGCAACTTCAAACACTGTTTTAGTAACCATAGAGAAGCGCCCAGTATTACTTACTTTCATCTTTTGAAGTTTCTACGGGATTTGGAGAAAGCCCCCTTTTCTTTTAGTACCAACAGTGGCTGCATCCCAGAGGTTTACCAGGCAGCGCTGTTCTCATACCCTTGTTTCACTCAAAGGACAGTACAATCTTTGGCATCTATTCTGCTTGCTTTTTTCTCAAAGAACCCAGGTCTATTTACCTGCACATATTAAAAACTTTTGCAAACTCATGTAAAGACACTGCTTATTCGTTAATTGGGAAATTATTATTAAGATGGTAAACCCAATACAATTTGGTATAAGGGCTGAAAATAGTACAACATTCTTGCAAAGAGAACCTTGGATACCAAAGTATTTCATACAAGAATGGGTCAGCTAGAACAAGAAATCGTACACCATTCAGTTTATAGACCACCATTCTATTGCCAAGCAACACAGTGCCTGACAATGACTGATAATATGAACTTTTAGTTTTACTATTGTTATAGGCCTTAGGGAGTCCTTGGCAATGCCAACTACAATCTCCTGTTTCTTTTGTCAACTGGTTAATGTTCATCCTCAATTCATTACAAAAAGAGAATTTACACAGGATTGTATCCTGAAGACTTATTCTTATTTTTACATCTACATCAACAATATAGATTCAAGCATGGATTAAAAAAACCTTAATATTATGCATATGATATAATGGTTTACCTGTCACCCAACTGTAGTAGCAACTTGCAAATGAATACAACTTTATTTAAAAAATATATATATATTTACATTAACCAACAGATAAATAATAAGATCAAATATATATTTAAATAAATAATGTTGTTTCGTTTTTGCATCATCTTCTTTATAATACCTTGTGTAAAGGACACTGTTATAAATCTTTTGAGAAGGTTACAAAAATACTGCAGCATATGGTGAGAGATAAATAAATAATAAATGAACAGTAATGGGTACAAAATGCTGCATGATAGACAGTTCGCTTTTTTGATTGATTTTTAAAGGCATTGATATGCTTATTTATTTTAACCATGCATATTACATCCCAAAATAAGTTAAATGTTTGACACTTCATTTTTGAGACGAATCATTCTAACAAACTTGTGTAAAATTAAATCCACAAAATATTCATGGGAGAAAACTCGGATTAGAGACGCTACTAATCAGGGTTATTTAAGGGACCATTTATTTGATAAGGGTGACCCAATTTATGGGGGAACTGCAGGTATATTACTTAAGCATTGTGGCACGGATACATGACATCCTCAGGAATAAGAATCAGATTGATCCTAAACATTTATTGTAACAATTCCTGTTCAAAAGTACATCTGGCATTCGGGACTTGCCTTAAGTTTTCCACCTCAAACTCATGAGAATTTATGGAAGTATGGAAATATTATTATTATTAATACTTATTTATATAGCACCACAATTTGTCTGCAGCATTTTACAGAGAACATTAGACATTCATATCAGTCCTCCTTGCCCCTATTGGAGTTACATACTAAGTTCCCTAACACATACATAAACATACACACACACACACACACATTTAGTCAGCAGCCAAAACATGTTTTTTTGTTTTGTGGGAGGAAGCCGGAGCATCCGTAGGAAACAGGAAGAACATACAAACTCCCCACAGATAAGGCCTAGAATCAAACTCATGACCTCAGTGCTATGAGGCTCAAGTGTTACTCACTGAGCCACCGTTGCTGTGAAAGTGGATTTGTACTCAGTAAGAGCAAATTCCTGTTCCTCTATTGGTAGTGCCATTGGACCAGATCCAGACCTCTGCAGCGCATCAACAGGGGAAAGCTGTATCCCCAATGTTTCTAACATTCTCACCTCATGCACACCTACATCTGAACCGTGGTCCCTATTTTAATATTTTCATACCATCCCAACATAAAATGGGACCAGTGCAGAAGTCTGGATAGTATGAAAGGCCTAAAACTACTCCCATTGTGCCATTTAAATAACACCCACCTTGCATACACGCTGTACACATTTCATTATTATGGAAGTCTGGATCTTTAGGAGTGGAAAATTAACATTTTGTTTAAGTCTGGATGTGATCCATTGATCTAATAGGTCAGAATGTGCTCTTCTCAATTAGCACAAATATTAGAAAAGTTCCTGCAATCCGGTTAAAACCTAAGTTGAAGAAAATGTTGAGGAAAAATGATCAGGAAAATTATCAGTATGTACCCTAATGTCCTGTTTTACTTTATCTTAATACGATTGTCTGTTGTTTGCATGAACAAAAAATCTAATTAAAATAGAAACGGATATGAAGTATAGAGTTTCTAATATGAAACATGATTGTTCAGAAGAAATCTTTACTTGTTTGAGTCACATTTGTTTCATGTAAAATAAATAAAAATCTAGTAAAATAAATAAAAATTATTAGGTATAGAGTCCAATATATTTTATTAGCCAATAAGCATCAACTTTGTTACTCTGCAGATCTTACTGTCCTCTATTAAGAACATAGAGAATTAACATATGCATAATTTTCTTTGCAATTATAGGGAAAAAGGGTGGATTGTAATTAATATTTGTCAGTATATAAGATTTAAAAGCAATTATATACAAAATGAATGTAGTACACATCATTTATTTTCATTGCATGGTGATAATCAAGGAAACAAATGGCATGAGGGAGTTTTTAAATGAATTATAGCTGACAAACTATAATTTTCCACATTTAAAGGACAAAAAATAGAGATTTATTATGTCCTGGTAATGCAAAGTATGCACCTTTTTTAACACTATGTATAATTTTAATTCATAAAAATTAGATCGTAAGAATGTTGTATTAGCTAACTGTATTACCACTATGTAATTTAGACAATGTTACTGAAGTTAGTGCATGTGGCAGCCTAATAAAAAGTGTCAGTTAAATGAAAATACAGCCCAGGTAATTAAATTTAATTGGATCTTGTCACTTTAAATCGTCTTTGTATTTGAGTATTTCAACAGAATTGCAGATCCTAGTTTTCTAATTTCTTTATTGCAAGCTGTGCTTTGAAAATGACTGGCCTATTATGAAGTGAAGAATTGTTTATACAAAGACCTTTGAACTATAACTGTAATAACAAATATAGAAACAAGCTAAATTAGAACAAAACTAAACCTATTTTCTCATATATAGATTTAACAGACATTGGCTGCTATTAGTTTCACTACTTGGCTTAAGTCATCTGCTGATGTATTTATAAAAACTTCTAAAGTCTAAATTAATGCAATCCAAATTTTAATGTTTGAATATTTAATATTTAGAAAATTAAAATCTAAATATTTTCACAAAAATATGGTGTGGCACCTAGCTTTGTATCTAAAGTATTAATTATTATTATTATTACGTTTTCAGTTGCCCGAAATCTCCCCTAAGCTGGGAGGCTGCTTAAGAACCCTTGATGGTTGACCATGATGGAGCAGAACACTAAACTTACATCAGGAACATACCTTGCCTGTCTCTGCTCATTAAGGGTAGGTTTCATGTGCATGTGCCTATTTTCTGAAAGGCAAAGGCAGGGGGCGGATGTTGACTGGCTCCATAGCAGGGATGCTGGACCCAAATCTGGACGGAATGAGGTTGTAGTTATTGGAGGCTGGCAATTTAATCAGCGCTCAGCACTCAGCTCAGCAGCTGGCAATGTATTTATAAACAACAATCAGCACTCATACATGGAATACTAAGCAATTTAACTTAAGCATCTAGTCTGAAAGAGATTGCTTAAAATTCTGTAAATGCAGGATGGGCGATTGCCATGGCCCCCCTCTCCTCTGTGCCCTGTAGCAGCAGCATTCCCTGTACCAATGGTAACTATGCCCCTATAGACAGGAAGGGGCTGAAGAATGTCTAAAATAACAGCTACTACTTGATGGACATGCATACTCATAGGGAATGACTTTGAGTCTCTCTTATACATATATTCTGTGTTTGACTCTGACCTTGCAGGAGGTGCAAAAACTATACCAGCATCTAGCCATAAATCTGGCAATCCTTAATAAATTGAGAGACAAACATACCTGAAACTACATTACTTCAATCAAATCTTAAGATGGCTCAATCATATATGATCCAAAACTGATTGCAGACTCCTATTAATAGTTTTACTCCTCTCTTTATAGCTTGGATCCACAAATCACTTATTGACACTTTCTACCAATGAGTTTTTAGATTCTATCCATATCCCTAAAATTTCCTCTGTACAAAATCCTTTCTAAACAAAGAAATAACTTCTCAGGAAATATTGAACACTATCAAAGAACTTAAAAATTCCTCTGCCCCAGGCCCGGATGGTCTCACCACTATCAGGGGCGTTTTAAGAAGTGAGGGGGCCCTTGTGCAGGAGTTATACATGGCCCCTGCACCTTACCCTGAGAAAGGATTGTCCCGAGTGCTGTAAGCCCCGCCCATTTTCTAGCCCGCAAATAGGGACAATCCCACAGGAGGGGAAGGGGGGCTCATCTATTTCTTCCCTCTAAGAAATAGATGCCGAATGGCCCCCCTTCCCCAGCCAACCCTGGGTGCAGGATGAATGCCACAGGGCCCCCTGTTCTGAGGGGCCCATGTGCACTGCACACCCTGCACCCATTATAGATACACCTATGACCACTATTTATTATAAACATTTGCTCCCCAGCATATGCCCATGAGTCTCTTTAACTCTATTGCTTCTGACGCAAAATTCGATGCAGCCACTACGAGGGCAGAGATTGTTGTAATTCTCAAACTGGGTTGAAATCCTAATTAGCTTTTAAATGTCGATCTGAAAATTTTGCTAAAATGGGTTTATTATGTCCCTGGTTCACCCAGTTCAAGTAGGTTTCATCCCTGGCTGCCAGGCCTCGATAACACTAGGAGAGCTATATTGCCAGCTCTGGATCTCTTCCTTCCCTTGTGTTGTAGCTTGATGCAGAGAAGGCATTTGACAGAATTGGCTGGCCATATATGCAACAGACACGTCAAGCATGGGTATAAATGGTCCCTTTCTTAGAGTTGCTCTCTATTTTAACCCCGCAGCTTCTGTCCTCGCTAATGGATTAAAGTCTTCTCCTTTCTCTATTCATAATGGCACTAGGCAAAGCTGCCCCCTCTCCCCTCTTATATTTGTGCTGATGATTGAACCATTAGCTATTAAACTCAGAGAAAATCCTAATATCACAGTCGTTTCAGTAGGCCCATCTGAACACAAATTTCTTTATACCAAGATGATATTTTGATGACTATCACTAATCCTGCTATTTCCTTTCCCGAACTTCTTATGGACTTACAACGCTTTGGCGAACTTTCTAACTACCAACTCAATACAATTAAATCGGAAATCCTTACTCGTAATCTCTCTTCTTCTCTTCAGCAACTACAACAGAACTTTAACTTCTGCTGGCAAACGCACAAGCTTAAGTATTTAGGAATTTTTATAACCAAGACATACCATCAGCTTTATTCTGCCAACTACCCACCACTTCTTTCTACTATAAAATCTGACTTTGAGACATGAAATAAAATGTTGATATCCTGGATAGCTAGGATTAACTCTCTTAAATAAATATTCTACCCGTTTTTCTTTACCTATTTCAAGCCCTCCCCATTAGAGTGCCTGCTAAGAGTTTTAAACTCCAGCAACAATTAGCTATGAAATTTAGATGGGCAGCCCGCATGTTATGAGAACGGTTACCAGTGCGCGGAGTCTAATTATTGGGTGGTGTTCGCCAGGGCCCCTGATGGCGGTGATGAACTTGGCTGTGCACCAACAACAGGTCACGGCCCCCAGAACCGAACTCCTAGGAAAGAGAATACCGACTCAGGAAAAGGTGATTAGAACTCAGAGCCCAGCGGAACTGGGAGATAGGCAGATAGGCACAGAAATGATCAGAAGGATACCGAGGTACGGATGACGGAAACAGTGTGCAACAAGATATAGGAACAGTAGGTTCACACAGAATTACCAGTAGGATACTGGGGTGTGGAATACACACTGAAACTGACACACTGGAAATGGTGGAAAGATCTACTACAGTGATAGTCTAGATAAACTACACAGAACTACACACTGGAGATGGTGGAGGAATCTATAACAGTGTTAGTGCAGATAGACTACACAGAAATAGACACACTGGAGATGAAGGAGAGATCTACTACAGTGCTAGTGCAGATGGAGTGGCACTAGGAAAACAGCAAGACAGACAGGGCTGAATACCAACAAACAAGCATACTCTCATACAAAAGCACTCACAACCAGTGAGGAGAAAAGGAGGCAGGCAGGACAGGGAAGGCAGAGCAACGAGGAGAAAACTACAGGAGGCTGGAGGGCACACATAAAATTGCAAGAAACAGAAACCACGAGCAGCAGGCTAGACGGACCGAAGACACTATAACCGATACCACTCTGCGGGAAAGGCAGGATAATAAAGCCTGCTGCTGCCAATCTGAACGGCTGGTGTCCAGATCTCCTAGCAACAATCTGGATGCACAGCCAGGGGGATGAGTCAGCACAATGACGTGCTGATATAAACAAAGGGGCGTGATCCACATGCCGCCTAAGTAACACCGCAAACCCTGACTTTTTATGGAAACTCTGTTTAAACCTATAGGAGAGGGAGGTCTGGGGGCCCCTAACTTCCTTGTATATTACCGTGGCACACATTTAACACAATGTGTTTTCTTGCATTGCAGGCGAGAGCGTCATAGTTTCTTTCCCCTTCCTTTTTATTGACACATCATGACCTATCATGACCTCTATTCCCCCTAGCTTTCTCTATATCTCTTTGGGACAAAGTAACCCGCTCATATGAGCTACTTAACCACTCCTGGCTCCTCTATGGAATAATCCACAATTCCTGTGGGGCTTAACTCCAATAGTTTCCCCCTTTGGGTTAATCAGGATATTCACAATTTTTTAAACCTGTCTCCCCTCCGAGTGTTCCCCACTTTTGAAGATCTTCAGACCAGGCTCCACCTTCCTCGCTCATGCTTCTCTCAGTACCTACAAATCAGACATTTCTATAATACTTTATCTCCACCTCAATTCTTTACCTCTGACTGCCCTACCTTAGAGAACATGTGCTCCCTTTTGGTCTTCTCATATTAGGCTTATCTCAACCCTCTATTGCTTACTTCTTCGCTATAATCGTCCATCAAAAGATATTTGCGAGCTCAGATGGGAGCAAGATATGGAAGAGATTTTTGAGGAAGGTCTCTATTAAAGAAAACTTAGCTAAAATTTCCTTGTATGTTCGAATAAGTGAGAATGTCCATAAAGTCTATTGTCGGTGGTACCTAGCACCAAAGCGCTTAAGTATTATTTACCCAAATTCCTCCCCTGCATGTTGGCGCCTTTGCGGTGAGGAAAGCACTCTGTCCCAAATCCGGTGGTACTGCCCGATGGTTAAGTTACTCTGGCAGGAAATCCATTGTTTAATTACAATGGTGATGTGCATTTCTATGCCACACTTGCCTTAATTTTCATTACTCCTTTGCTCTATCCCAGATAGCCCTAGGCGCACACACCTTTTAATTAAGCACATATAGAACACCACAAAATGTCAAATAACTGCACACTGAAAGAAACCCACCCCCTAGACATCCCAACTATTAGCAAAGAAATTTAGCACATTTATAAAATTTAATATATCTCCAGTATAATTCACAACACTTCCAACAATTTTTATGGTGTATGGCTACCATATGGCACATTATCAGGCCACTCCTTCGCTACATGACTAACTATCAGTGTCAGGAATGGAAATTTATTATTTTTGAGGCTTATCATTTCACATGTTCAAACAGCACTCTTTTATTATATATGGCTAGTCCTAGAACAAAGACATTTACTGAAAGACATTTGTCACCTCAAGGGGTCTGGCTGAATAGCCAAATGTCCCTCTAGGAGTCAGGCAGAGAAAGGAAATGGTTTGATACCATTCACATGCTACCTGGCTTCAAAAAGGAATGTTACAGACAAGAGACTCCAGCACCCCAGGGGGGAAACATCTCAGTGGCTTCTAGAAGGAACACAGAGATTTGGCCAATAACTGACCCTAGGATCAAAGCAGTGTTCATATTTATTGGGGAAATTCCTACTTTCTCATATTTGTGGAAACCCTAAACTTTAGAGAAGTATAACACTGGCTCCTGTGGGTAATACTTAGAATTTCGGAGTCGGTGGCATGTTTGGAAGGGGCCTTAATAAGCCACAGGGCATGCATACATCCTACCTAGGGATTGTTTGGAAGCTAGACATCACTCATAAAGTGAAAATTATACTTGTATAACCGGTACAACCACTCAGAAGCAGAAATTCATGGTTTCATGGTTTAGTTATCAAAATCAGATGGGCAGGTTCCAGAATCTCAGACCAGCCCCATACTGAGGTCACAGCCTGCTGACCAATCACCTCTCCTTGCCAGGGGAAGGATAGATAAACAGATAAGGTGTCTTTAAAAAGACAATGAGCCCAAAACTAAGGATGGTTCCATGAGGGGTCCAGATTGCTAGTCTGGGGGAATTATCCATTGTTTTATTGCTAAGCCCCTAGCGAAGAATTAATTCCCACAAAGTTGATTATTTTCTGTTATTTCTTCCTTTTTGTTTTAAATTGCTTGTATGTCTTTTTATTCTGTTTTTATTCTATTTTTTTATGCATTGTTCCTTTTTGTAGAATGTATTTTTCATTTATTTTGCCTTATTCATATTTGCTCTGAAAGTCCTACTCTAGGAAGAAACTTGACTGCTTTTTGGCTATTGTAACTCATAAAGGAGATAAATCACGAGGTAATAACTTCAATAGGGGGTTTATAGAAATAAGGTCACGGAGTGATAGTTTCTGTTAAGTGCGGTATAACTTTGTTGAAAGGGTTGTGTTAACCTTTAAAATGCGTGGTGGCAGCCGGAATATTTGGGGTATATATAGAAATTTACCATAATAGAGGTGGGTGATGCTAGAATATTAATGTGGATTTAATTTGCTAGGCCCCCAGGTACACGTAAATTTGGGTTTCCAAGTCAGAGATTCTGACGTAGGTGGTCACGGTTCCTGACAATCAGATTCCCTCTAAAGCTGTTGCTTGATTGTTGTGACTCCTTCACTCCTTCTCTCACCTTTCCTCTTGGCTTTCCCTATCTATCTTCCCATTCCTTTATCACAGAATGTCTAGTAATATCTTTTTAAATTAAGGGATTTATTTCTCATTATAGTTGTTGTTTACTTGAACATATGATACTATTTCAGTATTTGTGATGTTGCTGTATATTTTACCTTAATCCCCATCTTTTATCTTCTGTATCCCCTGCACCCCATAAAAATTTGAAAACTCATTAAAATTTATTGTAAAAAAAATTATAAACAATCTGGCCATCCCATCAACATGAATATGTGCAAGGTAACACCCTACCTACAGTATATCAGTTACTTTATTCTGCCCCTTCACTCCACTTGTTGACACTCCAGTCTTTAAAAGTCATAGGGTTCAGTTGCATTTTGGTCAAAATGTCATTAGCTTTTATAAAGTGCAGACTGAAATAGCACAGTTTATGCTACACTAACTGATATAGTACTTCTTGGAAAGATACCCAATAATATATAAGCATAGATATGTTTGCTAGCTTGGCTTATCATGACTATTTTATTAATATTTGTTCTTGAATATAAATTCAAATTTACCAATACTGAAAATATTTTAGTAGACATGAGTTGTTCGGATCACTGTAAATCCGACAGATCTGAATTTGGGGGTTCCAAATCAAACCAAGGCATGCCTTTGTCCTGCCAAAATAAAATTTGAAATTGAGGCAAAACACCATTTTCACAGACATGTCAGATTTCGCCATATTGGTGCCAGACTTACTAAGCTGAGGGAATGAAAAAGTGGAGATGTTGCCCATAGCAACCAATTAAGAATATGATTGGTTATTATGGGCAACATTTCCACTTTTTCTTTCCCCAAGCTTAGTAAATCTAGCCCTTGAATTCTGTAGAATGCACTCCCTGTTCTGATTGGAGACTTGAAGAGAACAGTTATCACATGTTGTGGATGCTATATAAGCGGTGGGAGTCCACACACTGATTTTCGGCTGTCTCTATTTCGAATGAGAGCCATTTTAGATTTTTTTTATATGAATGGGTGAGTATAAGATCGGCATATTCACCCATTTATTTTTGGAAGCGCAGTCACGGGACCACCAGAGAGGGACCGGGGACTTTTAGGCTTAGGGGAAGGGTTAAGGTTAGGCTGTGGGGAAGGGAGGGTTAGGGTTAGGGCCATGGAAGGGGGAGGTTAGGGTCAGGTAACATAGAAAGGAGGGTTAGGGTAATATAAGGGGAGAGTTAGGTTAAGGATTAGGGAGAGGCAGCGTTAGGTTTAGGGTAATATAAGGGGAGGGTTAGGTTAAGGATTAGGGAGAGGGTTGGGGATAGAATACTTACTTTTTAACCAGAAGTTGTAGAAGTAAACACAGCAACTGTGCTGCATGCAAGACTAATAAAATAAAATAGCAGGTGCACACTGCACATTTATTTTGTGTGTTTGGAAGAGGTGGCACTGTGTGTACAGTGTACAAGGCATGTCATCATTCTATTTTTGGTGTGCCTTGTAATCTTCATTTCTGCTTTACACTATGACAGTCCCTTAGTACTAGGGCTCTGACTTACATAGAATTATATTGAACTGCTCTTTATAAATCAAAACCCATTATTATAACAGCTGTAAGTTTTTCACAAGTTGTAAAATCAGCTGCCTGCAAGAGACTAATAAAATAGTAGGCGCACACTGCACATTTCATTTGTTTGTTTGAAAGACGTGTGGGTACTGTATACTGTGTACATTAGATTGTATAATGCATATTATCATTATTCTATTTATTTAGTCAGTCACTAATAGTGTCACAGTATATTGTTAATTACTGGTTAATGGCAGTGTTGTGTATAAAGTGCACATAGGATCCTTTTTTTTTGTGTAAATCCATACTGGAGCAGTATAAAGAACAAGAACTTCCCAGTACTAGTGCTTAAACTGAAACCACTGTTTACAGTAATGGGCTTAAGACTAAATAACTTATTTCTTTTTTATTTCTTTTTTCAAAATATAATCTTCTGGGGTTCTAAACAAACCAAGTACTTAGGCCACTGAAATATCACTGCTTCTGAAGTGCTTGGTTTGTTAAACTGTGCATGTCCGACGTAAGAGTGCTTTAGCTCCTGCAGGAAATGCTTCTGCCAGGAAACAATTGACATTTTCAAATGCAACAACTGGTTATGGGGAGTTAAGACGCATACCATAGTCAGAGATTGTGACTTCTGCTCTGGTTTAAAACACACATAACGGCACCACAAGCATGACTTACTCAGACACTGTAACCAATAGAATGGTGAAGGAGTACATCGATGATAATGTGCAAATTAGCATCTCCTACATTCCCTTTCAATACTTGGAGGAAATAAAGGAACTTGGAGACCCATTTACAAATTAGCAGTCCTGTACTTAAGGTGTCCACCCTCCATTGTGTACTCAGAAAGAGTGTTTAGTGCAATCAAGAAACTTGTGGGGGGATCAATGTAGGAGATTAAAACACAAGAATGTAGAAAAACTGATGTTTATTAAAATGAACTACTCATTTTATGATGAACACGTTGACCACAAATCACAATCAGAGACTGTCATGGTGGATTTCAGTGGGGACGATCTAATACTGTGTGATAATGAGGATGATGAGGGTAATGGTAAAGACAATGGGGAAGATCCTAATCTATGCCCTTCAAGGGAATTACGCACGCCGCATTCGCACATCACCAGTACACATGCGTACCGGCAGGCATACGTAACTATGTTACATTCACCGGCCAGTACGATAAAGGGGCCATCTTACTAATTACGATTGTTGTATCTCCACCATATAGGCAAAGATAGACAAGGCCGCAGACCTGGTCATAAAATTTAAGGTAGGAATCTGGACACATAATGCGATCGTACGGAGGAACCCACGCACATACTTAATCCGTGCGTGGGTCTGGATTTGGGCCAATGACAACTTAAAAATTACCAGTGTTAGTCTTAAGCCAATTTCTGTAGATAAATAACTCAAAATTAGTTTTTTTTTATAAATATTCTTATGTGGGAGCCCAAACAAACCAAACACTTTAGCCACAAGAGTATCAGTCTGTGCTGCAGAAGTGCTTAGTTTGTTGTTAAACTGCATGTCCAAAGTAAGGACATGCAGCACAACTTTTCAGTATAGGCTTTGCCCACCTTGGTGAACAACAAAAATATGAAGAGTTACTGTATGAACATGAACAATATGTTTAGTAGAGGTGGTGATGTAAAAACCACCCTTGGTTAAAGGAAGAAAAGCTTATCACACAATTGAATAGATGGCTCATGTTAGAGGAACTGGCCAGAAAGGATAGCCAACTTGTGTGCCTATTTTCAAGATACTCACCAGAAAGATGAATGGATGTTTGAAGATCACCTTCAGGTTCATGCTTTAGTGGATGATGATATGGAGGGTATAATGTTTAAATTAGAAAAATAGTTGATCATAGAGGGGAAGTTATGGTGGGAACTTGCAACCCTAGAAAAATACATAGCACAAGATGGGTCCTAAAGGATTGACTGTACAGAAAGAGACTTCTTTTAAACTGCAGAAAGAAGGGTTAGTGTGAGACTGGAATAGAATTTTTAAAACATTGAAACACTTTTTCACTTAGAAAGTTAATTATTAGGGAAAGTAAAGATAATTGAACAGTGTACTACAGGAAATAGGTGTATTGAGAAGTTTAATATATTCACAAACAAATTTATGTGAACAAACTATTTACAAAGATACAAAGGACAGGTCCAACGCTACAAACAGACATTATATAATGTCAGCACATACATAAAAAGGATATTCGTTTACTATATAGCTATATTGGGTTAAGCTCACCTGCCCAGCATCAAGGCGCCTCCTGTAGGTGAGTCCCTATACATTTGCTATATGTGTACTCAGGAGGACTGTATTAAGACACTCCTGCCATTTGAAATGTGTGCAGTGGCCATATTTAGGAGGGGGCAGTCTCCCAAAGCAAAACTAGTAACAGTAACAAGAAAACACTTGGCCCCACTTCTATTCAAATATATGACGTGTGCAAGTGTATATAAACATGGAAGAGGCAAAGCCAAGGAACAAAAGTAACCACTCTGTAAGTACAAGTAACAAAATATTTCAAAAACTATTAACAAGGGGAACTAGAAAGGCAATATAGAAAAAAAAAGTTTTGAAAGAAATTCCCCACATTATCACCATAGGACAGATAATCCCAAAAGGCAAACACACAGAGGGGGATCTCATATTTTTGAGGATAAGTATGATAATTATTATCTATGTAGAATAGATTTTGATGAAAGAACATAGAGGCATGATTGCTGAGATGATTAGAGAGAACAGAGGCCAGATGACTATCATCAGTTCAGGAATTATATATCTCATACATGATATGATGAGGATTATAGAAACTTTTCAGAGATGAATGGGAAAAAAACAGATCAAATTCCAGATTTGATTATCTCAGTGAGGAAGAAGAAAAGTATTACTCCTCTTTTTTAGTAGAAGGTGTGAGAGGATGGAGACATCCCTCATGACAAAAACACTGAAAAGGATAAAACAAAGAGGGAAAATGGGAGGTGAACATAACATGAAAGAATAAAAGAGAGAGAAACTTTTAACTGAAGTCCAAAGAAGAAAAAATGTGGAGGAGGAGGATACAAAGATTTTTAATTTAAGCAATCACATCCTTAATAAGGATTAAGAAAATGTTATAAAGAAAAAAACTAAAGTTTGCACCCCTAAATAA
Source organism: Limnodynastes dumerilii (assembly GCA_011038615.1). Classification (NCBI taxonomy): domain Eukaryota; kingdom Metazoa; phylum Chordata; class Amphibia; order Anura; family Limnodynastidae; genus Limnodynastes; species Limnodynastes dumerilii. The sequence goes on along the minus strand of WWET01000725.1, from coordinate 128,019 downwards.
ATGTGAAGGTTTTAAATTATTCACAAGTGTTAAAAGTTATCTTTGAAAAAATTAGATCCTCAAACATAAAAAGAGTCATAATATAGAAACATTTGAGAGCCTTTTAATAAAGAAAATAAAGAAATTGAAGAATGAAAAAAATCATCAGAAAATTAAATTTAACTTTATAAAAAAGATAGGGAAACATTAAAGGGGTTAAAATGAAAAACCAATATAGCAATTAAACCAGTGGATAAGGGGGTTGGAGAGGTATTTTTGAATAAGGAGGATTATGTTAAGGAAATAGAGACACAATTATGGAAAGAAAGGACTTACAAAAAAAATACTAAAGGGGATGCCACATCAAGACCACAAAAAGCACTTAATGTGTTATTGGAGAAATATGTAAAAAAAAAATAAGGCTATTACAAAAGAAGAAAAAAATATATGTTTAACCAAAAACCAACTATAACGGTAAAATATATATATTGCCAAACATACATAAACATCAAACCAAACCCTCTGGTCATCCAATAGTGGCATGTGTGGGATCACTAATAGCTAATCAGTCTCACTTCATAGACTTCTACTTTTAACCCCTGATGCTTAAAATAGATTTATACCTGAAGGACACAACCAATATCTTAAAAAAAAAAGAAAGATATAGAGTGGAAAGAAAATTATTGGCTTATTTCAGTGGATGTCTCCTTCTTATAAATAATAATAAGACATAGAGAAGAAATAAAAGTGGTAAAATTGTTATTGGAGTACACAAACTATAACCAATATTAGAAGATAATTTTTACTATAATAATATAATTATCTTTGGTATGACAATTAAATTTATATGCAAAAAATAGGAACTGCAATGGAAACTAGGTTTGCACCAAACTTTGCAAATTTATATATGGCTTACTGGGAACGCAAGGTGGTTCCATAATCAAGACCAAACCTAATTCAGATATACAGTACAGATTATATCAATTTCATTTGGGAAGGGGATAAAAATTCACTGGATACCTTTTGTACCAAATTAAACAATAATGAATAAAATCGCAGTCAAACATCAGTAGTTTTTCTAGATCTAACAATAACTGCTGAGGAAGGAAGGTTAGTCACACAGAATTTCACAAAGACTCTAATTCATATATTCCTTTAAATAGCAACCATCATCCTGCATGACTGAAGAATATATCGAAAAGAAATTGCTCTAAAAAAGAAACAGCAGAAACACACATTGATGGAGAAACAGTTTTTATATAAAGTCTAGGCGACCCACAGTTCTACGCAAAAAACTGGTACAACATATAAATCAGACAGAACTGTTAGAATCAGAACAGTGGAAATGAAGATAACGAAACCCTTTTCATTTCAGGACAGCGGAAGCTACAGTATAATTAAGAAACACTGGCATATATTGGAAAAGGATCTTAAGCTACATGATGTAATGAAAAAAAACACAATGTAGTTTTAAAAAAGCACAAAAATTTTAAACTATACTAGTAAGGAGAGTGATCAGCAAGCAAGCAAGGATTTAAAAAAAAAAAAGGGTTTTCAGTCACATGGAGCATGTAATATGTGTAAGCTAATAAAAATCAAATAATATGTAACTAAAAATCTACATTTCAACAACAACAAAGAAAACATAAAATAAGAGATTTAATAAAATGTAATTAAATAGAGAGAGAGAGAGAGAGAGAGAGAGAGAAAAAGAAAAGAGCGCTACAAGGCAAAAAGCAAAAGATTGTTTAACAATTGGGTGCATGAATCAAAGGAATAATCATATGGCAACAACATCCAGAAGGATGTGAAAAACCACACACCACAAAATGAAATATCAGAAAAAGAAACAAAGTAATGGAAAAATCAAAACAGAAAGAGAACAAATGACAAGAGGATGAGGGACACTTAAGTAAAAAAAAATCCAATAAATAACAACTGGTGGACATATAGAAAAATTCACAAAAAAGTACATAGAAACATAGAAACATAGAAAGTGACGGCAGATAAGAGCCACATGGCCCATCTA
>WWET01000725.1:109506-123280 GCA_011038615.1 Limnodynastes dumerilii | reverse complement strand
ATGTAAACAACCCGGGTTGATAGGCGCCTGAAAACCGTTCTCTGCACAGCGTCCCTGGAGATGACATCACGATCCACCTGTCGGTCCTGGACAACGCGTTTCGGGCTGCACTCAGCCCTTTTTCAAAGTCTGGAGTATATCCTATATCCTAAATCTTTTAAAATACAAAAACAAGGCTAATGATTAGATGGGATCTAACCCATTTCTTATAACTGAATGTGTAATGATTTATGGAAAAAAAACTAAATTATTTATTATTATTAATATTATTATTGTTTATTTATAAGGCGTCGCAAAGTGTCTGCAGTAACGTACAAAAAACAACAACAAAATACAGTACAGACATACAGGGTAGGGATGGACAGCATTTGCCATCCATACACCAATGGTTTCCAATGGCAACAATTGTTAACTCCTTTTTCTTGCAGAAATCTAAATTTGTATGCACAAATGATTATTTTGTGTTTTAAAAAATATTTTTTATTTGTATAGTGTCACAATTGACTTTGCTTTATAAAATACTTTGTTACACACATTTTTGTATAATGAAAGCTTAAAAAACAAACTCTCTTGAAAGCCACATCTCTCCTTATCATTGTTGCTTTTTTTTAAATTCTTTTGCTAAGAGACACCAAAAACTGACAGGTTAGGCTAAGATGCAGGCCTAGATGGCTGGACCAGTAATGAAATCCTCACCTGAATCCCAAGCTGAACCTACTTATGCATTAGCTTGAAGTTTGCTCTCTGCATTCTGGATCCATTTTAACATCTGTTGTGCTAAAGGGAAAGTGACACTGACTCAGACTGTCTGACCTCTATCCTTCTAAGCTTAGTGACCTCTGTCTCCCACAGACAGTGCTTGATGTTCTTCTTTCTGATTATAGTGGCAACTGTGAAAATGGAACTTAACTGAAAATATACAATTCCATGTAAGAGACACTTCTTCACATATGATAGACTGATAGACATGCAAAGAGTACATATTACTGATGAAATAACAGACACATATGAAGTACGTACAGTATGTTATAGACATGGAGTTTTTACTTTGCAGACTTAGTGCTCACATATTATATATCACATACACATCTAAGACCACTCAGACTTTTAAGGCTTCACTGTTCCTTGTGCATACTATATGCAAAAAAAATAAACCCAATCACTAAATACACCCTACATCAGCTCATTAACGTGAACCAGAGTAATTTTCACATAAATTTTCTAGTTAATTGCAACTCAAAAATTTGTGTAAATATCAGAAATAGCGATACCTACCTGAGGAGTCATGCTGGTAGGTATCTGAGAGAAATTCATCAACTTACGAACTAAGCACATTTATGAATTAATTAACCTGGGCCAATTAAAAGCTTTATTTGTATTAATCAACAAATTGTGGCCACATTAATTGTGTCAAATAAAGAAAAATCACTGCTAATTTCAGGAATAGATCATTTTCTCCTGCATGAAATATGTCACGCTTCATGTTTGATTTTCTGAAAATGCGGTGACCACAGTGTCACAAAGAAGGAACAGATGCAAATTCTATGGCAACAGCACTGCATACCCATCATTTTGTTTCATACACTGAATGCACAAAAACTAATATAAAGGATGATTCACTTAAATGTTCAAATATTTTTCTGTTTGGTTGTTAATTGGGCTGATATCCCAAACTTACCAATTATTTTCTACCACAGTACCAAAAGTAGGACTAAATTAAATGACTGATGCGATTGATTCTTTTGGAGATTGATCTTTAGCTAGACCCCATACCAAGAACACAATCTGGCATAGCTCCTAACATTGAGAATCCTCAAACTGAATAAAATAAGCCCTGCCCTGTTCCAGTGAGTAAATATATCCCTGATGGTGGGGTGGCTCTGGCCACCATGTGTATGCATAGAGATCATACAATAAAGTCTTGGCTAAGCCTTGCATTCCATGCATGAGCCTTCCCTGTGCAGACTCTTAAGGTAGGGTTCTGCTTGTGAAAGGTCCATACGTATGAGGGGAGTGCAGGTGGTATGCACTTCCCTTGCACGTATGCAATATAGGATGGCCAAATATGTACGCTAGCCTACGATTCGGTGAGTGACTTGCAAACTGGGTTATGGGGGTTATCTGTAATGAAAATCACACACAGAAGTTTTCTCCAGATGGTGAAACATTTTAATAACCAAACGCCACTATGCAAAGTTGTTTTACTTGATTCTTCAGTATTGTGGGTCAGTACTTTCTGGTAATATGTTGGCGCTATCTGACAATTATCGCGTGATGGGATAACACTGCAGACTGTATGTAGCTTAACTCTCCCGGCAGCTGGGCCCCCTTGATTATAGAGCGCTTCACAGATTAATCTATTTTATTATTAACAAATCCTTTATAAAAAAGAATATAAATATGTATCATATAACAGTTATAATATTGGTACACTGGGACTAGAATTCCACCAGTGACACACCACAATAACAATATAAAAAAGTTATTTGTTTGAATTAAAGCAAGTGCATCATACAGGCTATTGCACTTTGCTGTAAGTCTGATGGAATTGAGGGTTCTCTCATAAGAAAATTGTTTCAATTTTACCCTTCTCAGTGGTTGTTTTATATGATGCAGTTAATACGAGCTGCCTGATCACCAGCTAGTCTTATCAATCTATGCTGTATTTCTGTTGCCTATTGTCAAATTATTGTTTTATATTGTTATTGTGGTGTGTCACTGGTGGAATTCTAGTCCCAGTGTACCAATGTTATGACTGTTTTATGATACATATTTTTATTCTTTTTTATAAATGATTTGTTAATAATAAAATAGATTAATCTGTGAAGCGCTCTATATTCTTCTTTTTTGTATTTTTCTATTTCTAAGGGTTCTTATCCTCCCCTATAGAGCTGCTGTTCAGATTTCTATTTATATTTCATACTCCTCATGCAGAGAGCCTAGAGTGCTGCAGCGCTCCAGTATATGGTAGCTCTACATATATTTTTCGGGCCTCCTTGATTGTCTGGGGACAATAGGGGGTACTGGCTGAACCCCTCTGTCAAGAAGTTTGGGTGAAGGGTAGGAGCCTTGGACTCAGGACTGGTGTGATGCGGTCCACAGGGAAATGCAGGGCAGGACGGCGCCAGGTTGGAGAGGCGCTACTCTCTAATTGCCAGAGATCATGAAAGTAAATACATTACTCCTTCACTACTGGCTGTTCCTCTATATCTTCTAAAAATGAGAGTGCTTCCTCAGCAACCTGGTAGACTATAGTCTAATTATAGTTAGCTAGCTAGTAGTAACTAGCTAATACTAGCTAGATAGTATGATGTAACTATCTCATATTGAATGATTTATATAATTAGGATGCTTTCTCCTCTCATATGAACCCATTTTAGTTTACAAACGTACAAATAATAATATAAAAGAGAACTGTACTGAATGTTGAATGCTGTTCGGTATGTAAAAGAGAGGAAGACAACCACAGAATGGAGTTAGTAGTAGTTAAAAAGTAAAAAATAAACAACAGCCCTTTTGTTAAATAAACATTAATATATTTGTTTTTAACTGAGGGTAGCATTTCATTTTATACATAATCAACAAAGAAAGATTTTCAATTGAATGCAAATAAATAAATGTGGCAGGCAAGACCTTTAGATATATTGCAATACTACACATGCTTTCTTTAATGGGAAACTGATCTAAGATTTTTTTTTTTCATTTTGAACTAAACTGTGAAATGAATACAAGAGAAGCTTGCTGTTAACTCGGATTCCCTTTCAATCCATTAAACCATTCATTCTCCAGATCCTCATCACACAGTCTCCTAATTTGACAATGACAAAGAGCTCTGCTGCGATTTTAAATTTCATAATTTTAATCTGTCAAGACTGACATTTAATTAGTGCCCTACTAACCTGTGCCCGCACTTTTGAAGGTTACTGGTGGTTTCCCTTTAGAAAATGTTCTTCCTGAGGAGTGGATTAATAAATATGTACATATCTGGCAGGGGTAAAGACAATGCACACACAATGGTCTATTAGTTCCAAATCTAGACAGATGAGGTTAATAATATCTTCAAGTGCTACTTTATTGTATTAAAACTGATTAAGCCCTTGGCTCAACCCTGAACAGTTTGTTGATTGAAAACATAAAATATAGCTCCTACTAGGCAAAATGTAGTGGAAATATTATGTCTAAAGCAATGTCCTCCTTCTATGTAAGATAACAAGATTGCCAATCTTGTCATTTATTTTTATTTTTTTACAAGTTCAAAATAAAATTAAACTGTTAAAAATGTCTACGCAGTCATACCTTTTTAGAATTGGCATCTTAATAGTCACGGCAAATTCAATAGACTTTTTCAATTAACCCTGTGGGTTCTACTATGGACCAGGGAAACCCTTATCACCCAAAGGTTTAATTTTCTCTTGTCTAAGGATATCCTATTATGTTTTTTTCATCTTCTACTAACTGACAAGGTACACGGGTCAATATGAATCAAATTTGAGGTTTTAACCAATTAAATTGTATAAATGATATTCCCTTTCCTTTGTTATTAGTGTCAGAAGCCCATATGCACTTACCCATTTCAAATGTCTGTATAATGTCTCTTTATGTGAGCTGTTAAACCAACTGACTGATTGTGTATCAAAGCATGGAGTTTTAATTTTCCAAAGCACACATTTACATTTCATTACTAAATCATCTTATTTCCCTAGGGAATCAATGACTCATTTTTAGCTAAGTGAATTCTTAAAAACAAATACAAATTTACCATCTTATACAAGCTGTTTGCAAATCAAATAATTTCACTATAAAAAAAATGGTGTGTTCTGAATAAATTATATTTTGTTAAGTGATTATTTAGAATGCATTTATATTAACTAATTATTAATTCAAAAATACAGTAGCTGACAAGTTTCTGCCAATGTGGAGACATTTTTAACAGACTCATTATTTTTCAACTTTTAATTTGTTGGTAGAAGTAGCTGAATATTTATACTTTGACCCAAATCTTCCAATTACTTCTAATATATTGAAATATTAACATGAAAATCTGAATGTGTCTAAATATGTGTTACAAAATACTTTCATGACTTGAAACTAAGATAATGGACCTGATCCATACTTAAGAGCGTTTTTTACATGCACAGACTTGCTAAATACCACACGCAAGAGACAAGTCCCATTACACTCCCGTCTCATGTGCGGATTTTAGCGGACTTACGTGTCCATAATCCTACCTTAACGTCTCTGTGCAGATCGCTGTGCATACAGAATGTTGTAATGTATGGAAGTGCCTAACTCAGCCTGTATAATTTAAATGTGTCCCTGACATATGTAAGCAGAGCCTCATGAGGTTCTTGGTAAGACACTGGTTTGGGCGCTCACCTCCCCTAATTAATCCACACATCGGACCCGATTCACACTTTAGGAAATGAGCTACTACGCATGCATAGTAGGTCATTTACGCAATTGATGCGCCATTTATATATGAGATTGTTTGAGGGGCAGGACTGGTGAGTCGGGTGTGGATACGGCCTTATCTAATCACTGAATAAAAGTGTTATCAATAAACCGATATGTTGTATAATCTGGATATTTGTTGATGCTGTATATCTCTGAGAGCCACATATGCATAGTTCTCTATTTTTGGACTCAGTACCTATATGTTGGCAAGGAAGTAAGTCATATATGGTTGCAATTATTAGTATTTAGATACAAATCTTGTGGTAATTGGGACAATTTTAAGTTGTAAACAACAACGTTAGAAAAGCAAACCTAAAAAGTGCCATTTTTGCATGCACTTATTAAAAGTACCTGGAAGACCAGAAAGTATGGGCCAAAAAACAATTATATCCTATGGTATAAACTCCATATAATGTTTTTACTGAAATTGCAAACATATTTTAATCTTATAATGTAATATACATGAAAAACTCAGAAAATCCACAAATATGCTGACATCATGATTAGTTATTGGATGTATTCAGTATACATCCAGTATACATGCCCATGATGTGCCTTTTAGTACCTTCAGAGGCAGCATGCAAAGAGTTAAGTGCATGCCTTCGCATACAAAATGTCCCCCGTTCCTATATTAAATGATTAAATGTGCCCCGTTCATATATAAAAATAATAAACTTTCCCCGTTCATACTGTATATTAAAAGAATAAATGTCCTCTGTTTATAGAATAAATTAATAAATGTCCCCCATTTTAATGGTTAAAGAATAAATGTCCCCCACTCATATAATCCAGGAATAAATGTCCTCCATTCAAATACTTAAAGATGAAGGGCCGTATGCAGAGCTCCGGCCGCAAGTTTTCCAATATGTTCTACTGCGCATACGCAGTAATTCTGTAACGTAATCTACGTTACTTGTTGCAGCGTAGATTGCGTTTACGCATATCGGAAAACTCCGGCCGCATTTGCTATGCGACTGGAGCTCTGCATACGGCCCGAAATGTCCTCATTCATATCCTAAAATAAGAAATGTCCCCCCGAGCATTTAAGAAATGAATAAATGTCCCCTGAGCATAAATTTAAAGAATAAATGTCCCCCGAACATATAATATATTTCTAAATATTATTCATGCATATAATATATTTAATAATGTCTGTGTATATATTGTTTAAAAAAAAATATTTTTGCTAACCACATTATTAAAAACATAATAAATATTGATATTACTTACTGTTTAGAAGTCTTGTCAGGCAAGGTTCTGGACTCCAGAGCTACAGCTTCACCTTGCTCACCAAGGTGATCCTCTTTCTTCTGGGTCCCTCTGGCTAATGACTCCTGTCATTTATGGGCCACTGACGGGACTCCTGAAAAACATTGGCATGCTGTGCCTTCTAGTACCATATGTGGCAGTACGCTAAGGCTTAAGAGTTGTTTTCCTTCAGTTGTATGTTAGTTTAGTTTAAAACACTTTTTTTAAAACACTTTTTTTGTCGCTTTACTTCAAAGTGACACTCCCAGCAGGCGCATTTGAAAGGCGTTTTTTCTAATATTATTTTGGCGTGATTTTACTAAGCGATGCCATAGTGATCCTCCAAACGGCAATTTGAAAAGGAAGAATTTTTGGCGATTTTAAGGCGCAGGTAAAAACTCCCAAAAATTGCATTTTTCACAAAATCAACTTTAGTAAATATACCCCCAAGTAATAAAGTAGGCCCATCTGAAAGTCCAAGAAGTATCGCAACAAAATTTACAATAAATTATATAATTGACCAAAGTATCTGGCAGATTTTAATACCTATTATTTATGAGCCAGACATACTTATACAAAAATATAATTGAAAAACTTGAAAATAGATGAGATGATTTGAAAGTTTTTACATTCATAAGAAATATGAATACATTTTTCCCATTAGGTCCTTTAGGGGACAGAGAATTCATTAGAAAGATGAGAGAAGTCTCCTTATGATGAACATTTCTTGTTGTGCCCCTACCTCTAAGGCAGGAATGGCCAACCTGTGGCTCTCCAGGTGTTGTCAGGTATCAGCCAAAGCAAGCTAGGACTCATGTTGTAGTTTGACAACACCTGGAGCAAGATATACAAAGGTGTGAATTTTTTGGCGATTTGAATTTGCCACAGATTGCTGAGATTTAGCGGCGATTATACGTGTAAAATCACTGTATTTACTAACAAACGATTTTGCATGGAGATTTCAATCGACAGCGATGCTTGGCGATTTTTTTTCGCCATAACATTGCAACAATTTTTTACTAACAATGCTTTTTAATGGAAATTACTAAAAAAAAGTGTCTGTCCCCTTTAAATTGCGGCGATTTATGTAGATATCACGAGGAGTTATGAGCCAGGAGTGACACCCATGTCCTGTGTTCTCTGTAAATACACACATACATTTTGAAAACAGTTATTATCATAAATACACATTTAAGAAAGTACATTTTTGATGTTTAGTAAATTTATTTTACCCAAAATCCATCCCTCTGGCATTTGTTCATTTTCAAATTTATAAAAAAAAGGGATGATTGCCTCAGAATATAGATGTCATGACATGACCCAAGATAACCTGCCAATGCAATTTGCATTGCAGACCATCTGAACATTGAGGGAGTGGTAAAGGTGGCGATTGATCAGACAGGGAGTCCAGGTTCAAACGAATGCCAAACATACGCACCTACTGTGGTATGCGTAGCCTGCACGGAACCCGGGGCTGGTGATGTTGTTCCTCCTTATTCTTCTCAGATGTTGGTGTATTTCTAAGGCTGACCACAGCACCCACACATAAAGCAGTATGCATGACATTCCATCTTTTTGTGTGTAAAACACTCAGATGCCAGCATTTGTGTGGTTTATATAGGCACAGTAATCATTAAGCAAGTGGCTGGGATTTAATCCAAATTGCCTCTCAGACCTACCTCTTTTGTCTTTGGTGATTTTATGGCAATTTTCAGGTGATTTCTAATCTTTCCCCTTAGTAAATTCAGAGATGTGTATGTGGTTAGTTGTAAAAATCGCCATGGCAATATGCTGAACAGCGATTTTAACTTTTTCTAATATCTGGCGATTTAATGAGAATTTTGCATTAGTAAATACAGTGATTTCAAAATCGCCAAATAAAGCACCAAAAATGGCGATTTGCTCCAAATCGACCATAGTAAATCTAGCCCCTGGAGAGCCACAGGTTGGCCAGACCTGCTCTAAGGTCTCTGTTCAATTTCCACTGGGTTACCCCATGTTAAGGGTATAGGGCCTGATCCAGATCTATGCCGATGCGCTGTGATTACTAAAGCACAGCGTATCGGCATGCACTTCCCCCGACACTCCCCTCTGTCCCTGCATATTTACTCTCGCTTAAGCCGGCTGAAGGCTACCCTAACTTCAGCCGGCGTAAGCGAGAGTATATATACGTGTATTTAGTGAAACCCCTCCCTCCCTACTTCTCCCGCCTACCTACACTAACCTTTGCATAGTAATGGCGAGGAACGCCCCCTTAGCCGTTACTACGCTGCCACTACGGACGCCGATCCTCGCCAACATCTGGCCGGCGCATGCACAGATCGGCTTTTCAACCGATCTTACGGTTACACCCGGCGTATTAACGCTATGCTTCATAGGTCTGGATCAGGCCCATACTGTATAAGAGGAAGTCTGACACGATCACTGTTGTATCAAAGCACAAAAAGATTTCTTCATTGCATTAAGGGATTTGTATTAAGACTCACTAGCACAGAAAAGCTGAAATGTGTGTGACTGAAACTGACTATGCCTTGGGCTACCTCCATTCACAATGCCCACATATTCCATATTGTCCTTACAGTAAAGCCATTACAATGCGGTCACAAGCAACTGCATTTGTGGTAACTTACGATCATGTCAAGGCCAGTTGCATCTCATAAAAAGACATTTGTGTGCAATTCATATTGATTATTAACAAAATGTAATTCAACTTTAACACCCAGGAGCTTAAATACTGTATAGGTTGGTGGAGGGGGATTTCATTCTATGAGACATAGCTTTCCACACCTTGAATGTCCCAGTGAAGTGGATGTTGGAAGAAATTTGTTTAGGAATGTTTGATTTGGGTAGATGTAATTATGTCCCAGGTGGGAATGAGTAGTAGCAGGGCCAGATTGGGACTAAATATCAGCCCTTGCATTCAACGCACACAGGCCCACCTTCTGTGGTTCGGACTACTTGAATGACTGCATCGGTTGCACAGTCACATAAAATTGGAGTAACCCAAAGATCCGCGCCTCCCTCCAGCTGCAGTACCTCCACCTGGAGGTTTTACCCCAAAACCTCCTTGAATTACTTTCTCCAACACGTGGGAGAGTAAGCCAAAATAACAGGAAAAAAACAAACAGATGTATGGTGTCTGCGCTAGTAATGAATATGGTACCTTCCAGATAGTCTCAATTTATGTAATGTCCACCCTCTAGAAGGTCCATTAAGACTTCTTGCTTTTCTTCTTCCCCCTATGTAATTGTTCTAGGTCGTAGTCCTCCTTCGGATCTATTCTTCTTTGTCACTCAGAAAAAATAAAAAACAAACCAAGAAGGGGGGCCAAGTTTCACCAGATTGTATCCTTCTATCTGATTTTTCAATTGCCTACTCACATTTGGTGCCTCTTGTAATATACAGCAAGAGAGAGTTCTCCCTACTGGGTATTTAAACACTGAACAGTCAATCAGAGCTGTTGAGCCTCCCAGCTTGATTGGTCTGAGTCCTAGCTATCAGGCGCCAGCTAAGTCCTAGTAATCATGCTAGCACCTTGAATAGAAGGCAGGGCCGGACTGGGACTAAAAATCAGCCCTAGCATTTCAATGCACACAGACCCATAAGTGACATAACACATAAGTCACAGTCACATAAGTAATGACACGGCCACTGAAACAAACATTCAGCAAGGGGCTAAGTAAGTTGCACATACCCTTGCAGCAACACCAAACTTAGTGTTCAAATTACCATGAAAAAAAAAATACATGTCTTGTAGCGATTGTCAGCTTTGGTTCCAGCAGCCACGCCACCCGATCCTCCCTCAGCTTGCCCTGGCAACGGAGATGTTCGTCCCGGCTGCCATCCTCCTATTGGCTGGCGGTTGCTCCGGGGAACAGGACTATGCGCAAAGAAAAAGAAAAACAGTTAGTGTAAAACTCCGCGATGAGGATTAGTAAATAGGAGGAAGCGCCGGCCCACATTAAGAACAATGGGCCGGCAAACACATAACAAGTTTGACTGCATGGCCATGGAAACTGTTGATTTCCATTGTGGTGCAGCCTTAGTAAATAAGAAAAAGTTCATTTATGGAGTTATAACTTCATAACTTCACAAAATGAACTTTTAATCCTTTGTAAATAGAGCCCTATATATCTACACACAAACACACACACACACACACAGTAAATACAGCTATATATCTACACACACACACACATAAAATAACATGCACACATAATACTCCTACAAAACTTGTTTACACACGCAAACCACAGGTTTAGGCTCACACACACACACGCTTACTTTGTCAGCAGGGAGCTGTGCCGAGATGGACTGTGCAGGAAGTGGGGACGGTGCATAGCAGCAGCAGAAGCCAATCAGGAAGTTACAGAGCTGCATTATCTGTTACCTGATTGGTTGATTACCAGGCACCAGGAAAAGGTTTGTGAGAAAGTTCTATGCGGAGCTACTTGCAGTATGCTAATGACGCTGCAAGTATCAGTGACAATCTCAGCTGCTTCCAGTGAAAATAAAACATACTTAGAAGAAAGGACCCCCAGAAGAGCAGGTAAGTATGTTTTTTTTACTTTTTAATGTACATTTGGACATTTTATGGAAAAGTTTTTTACGGCACTATGATGTATTATTTAACATGGGGGCATTATTACGGCGCAGCGGGCCCTGGCATCCATGGGCATGTTGTACTTGTAGTTCTACAAGCATCAGCATGCCCTATCGGGCTGGGTTTATTTAATTATTTATGGCATTGCGGCGGCGGCGGAGGAAGGGGTTTATTTATGTGTAAATGTTTTTGAGCAGGTGAAAGGAATTTTCCGATCAGCTGCTCTATGTAATGGACACGGCACATGTATGAGCTGCCAGCCATCGGAGCTGGGGGGATGACTGCCGGCACCTGCGGAGCATAACATTTCTTCTTCACAGGCTGCCAAATTTACGCTTTTATAAAACTATTGAATTCGGCGTATTTTGTCCAGCGAAGGCGGCGCATTTTTTTTTGCCGGTGTATTTTTAAAATATATGCCGGCAATTGAATTGGGCCCATTGGGGTAGATCCAGAACTACATTTGCAATACGTTTACACGAATAGCGTATTTACGCGTGCGTACCTTCTATACACTCCCCTTGTCACACCCCTTGAATGTACGTATTTTATCCAAGATACGCTTTCCAAACCCTACCTTAACTTTTGGCAACGTAACCGACGTGATCTGCACACGTACGTATGGGCAACACGTATTTACGCATACAAACTCCCGCCTACATAACGTATTTCAGACGTATTTTTGTGAAACGTAAAATTGGCATGCCCACACGTAAGTATTTACGTGACACATACGTGAATGGCCCATACGTTCACGTATGATCGCTGCACTACGAACGAAATGTGGGCATGTGACACTCTGGAAGATCATGCGTACGGACGCCTTTTTCCATCGTTACGCTAATGCGATCATACGCAAATGCGTATGAGCGATGTCGTAGGTCTGGATCAGGCACATTGTGTCTAATTCTTTACTGGTGATAGGAGAGAACAGGGAGGCAGCACTGGTCGGATCAATATGTGGTAGAGATATACTAAATAAAAAAGGATGCCATACAGTCAATTTGAGGAGTGTCATATTTATAGAGTTGTAGTTTAGAGAACAACCCTTTATAATCTGTAATCAACGGTCGATTTCAGTGGATGATTTTAGTTAAGCTGTTTTAGTAGCTTCTCCAAAAGTAGAACAGAGAGTAGAACAAGTGTTTGCACTTTTAAAACATTATTTATTTATTATTTGGGTGTTTTGAAAGGTTTGCTTAATTGTGGTCTCCCTACTCTCCCCCGTTTTTTGGTAGTAGTCACTGGGTGTCACTAGAAAATGAGGATCTGACACAGGAGCAGTGAAATAGAACAGGCAAAACAGTAAGCTGGGACACGCTGAGTGGCAGAATTTAGGGGCAAAGAAGAATTCACCTTAGGAATAATGCAGTTGAGTTTCTGTTTATTTGAATGCCTTTACTGCTTGGCTGATTTTTGCTTTGTTTTGTTTTTTCTTCAGGTTTAGCCCTCATTATTTTTGGACTTTGTTTAAAAAGAAAAGTTTTGTTTTATTGTGATTTTTTTTTCTTTCCTCCTAGTTCCACTGGTGGTACTTGGACCCCTGTCAGGTGGTTCTTAGGGTATCTGGTCAAGGTTGTAAGGAGGTGATACCAAATGGCTGAGGACATAATTAATATATCGTCTTGGAGCTAAATGGCATGTGTTGAAAATGCACCTTAAAATCACTGCAAAAAATATGTAAACAACAACAGAAACCCTAATATATTATATATTTGAGTCGTAGATTTGTATCTACATGATATGCAAAGTGGCACTGGAATTGATTCTATAGTGGGCAAAAAAAAAGGTCGGGAAGCGCCGGTGTAACGTATTTCTATGCGCCTTCCCACTGTGCGTGTACAGAATGGCCAATACTCCACAGGACCATTTCATTCATATGTTACTTTGCGAAAGCTAGAGCTATGGCAATGTTTCTTACGCTTTGTCTTGCATAAAAAAACTAAAATTGTTCAATTATTTCATTTACTTAATTTAACGAATTTGATGCTACGTCTATTCATTTTAGACAATGGACAGGTTCCAGACCTCTTTTCTGTGTGGTTGGATGGTATTTAGTCTGTATTTGCTTTTTGCTCATGTGCACACATCTGTGATACACGATCCACTCTATACATACAGCTGGAAACAGAGCGGATGGGTTGTGTACACAAGTGGGAGGTGCTTAGCATGACCATGTACAGCAGTGTTCCCCAACCTCAGTCCTCAGGGACCGCTAACAGTCCATATTTTTTAGGTTTCCTTAAAGAATCACAAGTGATATAATGAGCAGCACCTGTGGAGCTTTTAAAATGTGACAGTTAGTAATGAACACACCTGTGCTCCAGCAGTGACACCTGGAAAACATGCACTGTTAGTGGTCCCTGAGGACTGAGGTTGGGGAACACTGCGTTAGCACAACTATACTGTACATAGCCCCGCCCACTTACACCCAGAGTAATTGTCATTTGTCAGATCAAGTGATTTGCG
>WWET01000725.1:77780-90594 GCA_011038615.1 Limnodynastes dumerilii | reverse complement strand
TATATATATTTCTTTACTGCAGAATCCATAGCGGACACTCATGGGGTGACACCTAATTTTGGGATACAATTTATTGTCCCATCACTTTAACTTTCACAGCCAAAGGCACCCTGGGGGCGCACACTGGGAGGAACAATCTAGACACGTGATATGTCACAGGTAGTTTTCCAATAGTCTTGCAATCAAACAGATTCACTTAACTCTGGAAAATCCTGTTGCACTTAAAGTTATTGACCTCAGTTTTAATCTGACCAGCAGGTCTAACAAAGGTTTACCATTATTGTTCACAATGTGAAACTGTAATGGGATTCAGTGGAGTGAAATGTGGTCACACCCAAAGTCTTTATTACCTGGCCGTCATATGCAATTAAATTTACTGTGTGAGAACAGTTAATATGTGTCTTTGGGTTTGTACGCTGAACGAGGTTACATGATATGTACATTTTTATTTCATCTCCTTAACACTCTAGGTAGTAAAAATTACAACCTTTTCTGCCCTGACACTCTCACAGTGGAGACCCATGTCAGAGTTATGCTGCATAAAAGTGACATCATCACAAGTCCCTCACAAAATTCTATTGGTGATAGGTTCACTTACCAATTGGTTGCAATCTCTGGCCAGAAAATGTGAATTGCGACAAAGGGACATCCGAATGTTCCTTTTCCGATGTCCCTTTTTCGAATACTTACCAATTTAGACTTTTTATTTTAAGAATGGGTGAGTATGCCGTTCGGAATACTTCACCCATTCACTTTTGCAATTCCCGATATCACTCCGCCGCACCTCTGCCGCTGCTCTCACCGGACCAAGGGACAGGTGAGTAAACTATCTCTGCAGGGTAGGGAGGGTTAGGGTCAGGCTGTAGGGGAGGGAGGTTTAGAGTCAGGCTGCAGGGGAGGGTTAGGGTCAGGCTGTGGGAGATGGAGGGTCAGGGTCAGGCTGCAAGTAAGGGAGTGTTAGGGTCAGGATGCCAGGAAAGGAGGGTTAGGGTTAGGGTAGTGAGAGGGGAGGGTTAGGGTTAGAATTAGGGAAAGGAGTGGGGGACTATTTTTACTTACCATTTCAGAGCACGGAGCTTTCGGTGCTCTGTGTATCGATTGCTATGCCTCATCGAGTTCGTAACTGGCTGGGAGGAAATGGCCGTTTTGAAAATCAGTTCTGACCGAGCCCCACACCCCTTACCAATTTACCATAGTCATATTTCTTTGCTAAGGTTTCAATCTTGCAGCAAATGACTGAATAATTTCAGAGGCATTCTACACTGCAGCATTATATTAATTTCTGCCTATTATGAAATTTTTCACTGGTAAGTATATCTCGTCAAACTTTTTTATTTTTTATTAATATGTCCAGATGTTGTGGATTCTCCCCCTCCGAACAGATAGCTTCAGCACCAGCTAAGTTGATCAAGGTCTATCTATGCCTGTATCCTTTTTGACATGTCTGAGGGTCCATCACAACAGTAAACCAGGGTTTACTACTTTTTATTTTTTCCCTCCAGGAGATCTCAAAGATAAGAAATAGATGTCATCATGGGGACAGGGCTTAATGGCGCGATTTACACAAATTATGTCATTAAGCTCTGCCGCCTGTCAATCACTACTGTAATCTCTAGTCTACCAGGTGTGGGAGGGGCTTCATGACGTCACCTATCCCTATATAATGAGAGCCAGGGGTTAGGGACTTGTGGGAGATTTGTCGGCTCTCCTGGGCTATCAGGAAAACTGCCCAAATTTCAGGAATTTCCTGGATATTCCAGGAGAGTTGGCAACCATGCAGTATACATGTCATTCTTTCTTGAATTTGAGGCAGTGTCCATGATGATATCATTAAAGACAAGTGGATTAATGCAGCAGAGTGCCCTCACCACTAACCTTCTGACACCATGAGTTCAGAAACAATACAAGGATGGACAACTTTAAGAACAGGTCTTTACTTGAGGATTGCATACTGAGAACTGACATGTCTGACAGACACTTCCTGTCAAGCAGCACTACCCATATGGCAGCCATGTCATTGTGCCAACCACAATACTGCACACATCTACAGGTTATCATATTAGATTAAACTGCCCATGATATAGATCTTACCATCAACTAATTGTAAATATAAATAGAAATAATACAGTGGGAGGGACAATGTTTTTTGCTTTATTTTTGTATGTATTTCTTTTCTGTACTATAGATTTTTTTTTTATTTTATAATTTTCCCAGTGATCCCTTGAAATATTTGTAGTAGCAATTGGCCATGTTCACACCTAAGAAGCTTCTGCTTCTGTTTCTTAGGTGCGGAGTTCCCGATATGACCTACTACGCATGCGTAGTAGGCCATATACACAATCTACGTGCCAGTTAGGTATGTAGATTGCCTTTGTGTGGTCTTTAAAGACTGCACGGAGTAGTTAAGTAGGGAAGAGGCTTCCTTAGGCCGCCTCTGGGAGTGATTAGGTAGAAATGGGAGGGGGGAGGGTTTTAGAATAGCCGGGGATGGCGGGGATGAAGCGTGGAGAGGATATATCCATGAGTCCTGTGGGGGAAACTGTTCCTAATTTATAAATCCATGAACTCTCTTTACGTAGAAGCAGGTTTTCACGGTTACCTCCCTGGGTCAACGGGAGGACATGGTCGATCCCCATCCAGTGGATGTCTTTTATGGAATGATGTGCTTGTTGCCAGTGTCTTGACATCGGCTGGTCATTGTCCTTCCCGGCTAGTGCAGCCTTGATTGCAGACCGATGTAACGTCAAATGCTCCTTAAGTATTCCTATAGTTTTTCCTATGTATAGGAGATTGCGGGGGCATCTAATCACGTACACCACAAATTTTGTGGTGCAAGAGATAGTGTGCTTGATGGTATATTCTTGAGAAGTGACAGGATGACAGAAAGAATTTCCAGTGTCCATGGAAGAGCACGTCAAGCAGCCAATACATCTGTAACAGCCAGGGCACCTAGTGAGGAAATTACTGGTAGGCACAGTAGCGTGACTATTTATGTCATTTTTACAAAGCAGGTCTTTGAGATTCTGACCTCTGGAGTGTCCCAATAGAAGGGAATGAGAGTGCAGAGGGGTAAGTGAGGGGTCAGTTGTGATAATAGGCCAAAGTGACCTCACAGCTCTCTTGTTAAAAAAAACTGGAAACGTGTTATCCATGGAAGTCTGGAACTAGAGAGGTCACGTTCCTAAGGTTTCAAAAGTTCAGAGCGATCAATCAGCTCCACTTTCCTCTTGGCCTCATCTCTGCAATATTTGCTGTACCCTCTTTGTTTGAATTTATCCAGTATCTCACTCATCTGTGTTTTGGCCCTTTCAATGTCATTATTAATTCTCTTAACTCGAATGAGCTGAGAGTAGGGAAGGGCCCTGATTAAAGATGGAGGGTGGTGGCTCCATGCATGAAGAGTGGTATTCTTGTCCGTTGGTTTACGGAACATAGTGGTTACCAGATGTTGCTCTTGTTTGATCACATGTACATCTAGAAAGTGAATCTCACTTAAACTTTTTGTGTACGTGAACTTGATAGTCCGGTCCATAGAGTTGAGAGATGTCATCATTGCATCAAATTGTTCATCAGTACCTGACCACAACAAAAAGACATCATCGATGTAGCTCATAAACAGTAAGATCTTATCTCTGTAGTCAGGATTGTCAAAAAATAAGGTCTGTTCTACTTGAAACATATAGGCATTTGCGTATGATGGGGCCACATTGGACCCCATTGCACAGCCCTGTTGTTGTAGATAGATTTGACCATCAAAAGAGAAAAAGTTACAGGTCAAAACCATTTTCAGCAGGGAGATGAACAAGGAAATTGGAGGGCCATTGTGTATCGGGCCATTGGTCAATAGACGTTCTGTAGCCTCCAGTCCTGCATCATGTGGAATGTTGGTGTAGAGGCTGACAACGTCAATGGTGCACAGCCAAAGAGAATCAGGAAGGTCACTTAAAGTTTTGATGATGTTAAGAAATTGGGTGCTGTCCTTAAGATACGTTCTTTGTGTCTGGACTACCGGTTGTAGATAAACATCCAAAAATTGTGACACTGGCTGTAGTAAGGAGCCTAATGTAATGGAGGTTAAGGCACATTGATACTCATTGGTGGGATCAGATGGTAACTTTTGGTGCCCAGATGTATCTGCTAGTTGCCGGAAGATTTCCTGTTTATTGTACCATTATACCAGATGAGCACTTATAGCAAGGTTTTTGAATGGAGTTGAGTGATGGTTTCCAGAGGCTTTTTTTTATGTACATTTATATAATACATAGCTTTAGTGCATTTCTATTTTTATTGCCTGAATTAAAATGAATATCCTAAAGTGGAACCAATCTAGTATTGTAGTTTTCTATAAAGTGTACCATTGTTGCACTTTGTTCAGTTATTTCTTTGTAAATGGAAGTGCTGGGGCCATTTTAATGTCTGAAGCACTCACATTACAGTGATGGCAGAGGAATTAAATAGGCAAGTCAAATAATTGCACCTCACCAGTAAAGGCTGAGTCGCGCTGAGCTTGCCTGCCAAGGAAAATTTTGGATTAGAGTCAGTTTTCTTTATATTCAGTTTCCTACCCACTTAACAAAATTACACTCAATGAGCTGTGGGAGAATTTCACATCAACAGGGCCATGTAATGCAATTTCTGAAAATATGCAGAAAGAAAAAAAAAATAGGTTTTACATTTGCTCTCATTTCTGTCAAAATCAATCAAGTACAAGCAAAATGAAAGCAAACCCTTGGAAAAGAAAAAGAAAAACATACATTTGTAGTAGGGTGTGCTTTGCTTTATGTGATAACATGCACATTTTTAAAAAGTTCTGCTTTATTTTATTTTTAATCATGCCTAATTAGTTTTGTTTTAATCACCTACAGTACATGATTAAGGCCCTATTTTCTTGCATAATTGATAACATAGAGGGACCAGTGTCAAAAATCAAATGTTGTAAATGAAAAATAACAAGTTCGAGACTAGTGATTCAATTAAAACGGAAGAAAACATTGGATTATGTATAATTGAGAGCTTGTATGCAGAGTTGTATGTCATGCTTGTCAGCTTGAATGGCGATATTAGATTGGAGGTGTCAAAAGCATTCAAATCAACTCTGTAAAATTAGAAAACAAAGGTGATATTTATTATTAACTTCCACTGTTTAAAAACATAGAAGTACTTAGACTGAGTGATGGCATGACAAAAGTATCATTTATATCAGGAAGTTGGAAAAAAAAACTACTTTGCAATAAATTACTGTCTACTAAACAAACCAGCGGAAAGAGTAAAATGTAGGATTAATATTAAAAAAACCAAAAAAAAAACCAAATCTTGTTCTTTTACCCTATTTCTTAGTCTTATTGTCAGATAAGCCTTTTAATCCCCTGAGTTTTTTTTTCTTTATTTTTTAGCTGACTTATATAATGTGCAGGTAATTTTATAATAATAAAGGACTAAATCAAGACTTCTTTTGCCACTGTGTTTGGAGCCCAGACCGCAGCAGCAATCTGCATCTGATTGTGGATTCAGCCATCTATGTGGGTAAGGGGAGGCAACTCCTCTTACTCGCACAGAAATTGGCTATTGGACCCCTACTTTAAAACGTACGCACTTTCGTCACTTAAATTAGGCATAACACAGACATCCAGATAGTATAGACAATGAAGGATGATAGGGGAAGGGAGCTTGTGCTTGAGGTGACAGTTGAGTGGGCTTTAATAGAAAGTAGATACAGCTATTTATAACATAAAGTATAAGGTGAAGGTAGTATAAAGAAGTTAACGAGATAACTATGCTATGGTGTGATACTGTAGTGGACCAGCCGTTCGCAGTGCATTACATTTGGGTACATTCTGTTATTCTCATTACGTGGAAGTACCAGTTATGGAATGAATGTATTTAATAGATTATTATATTATTACATTTTTTATAAATTAAAATGAATTAATTAGTAATTTATCTAGGCTTTTTATGGTTTTATTTGTTTTATCTCCTTTAATTGTATTTAAAATTTCCAATATATAATCATTATTATTAAAAATGAAGTCTGTAAAATTAAGAGGATTAAATTTACATTTAGAATTCCTTACACACAAAATATATTCTTCATAAAATACACTGTACACTGTAATTATTAATCGAGTCTACACTATCATTCAGCAAATAAAATAATGTATTACTAGGTTCAAAGTAATTTAAAACCCAAATGGTCAAAATGGTCAAGAAATTGTAACAGATTACACAATTTTAAGGCTATACTTATTCATAGGAACCACTATTAATAAGCTTTATAATAAAAACAACAAAAATAATAATAATTGTAATAATGATGCTGATAATAAAGATGAATCCTCTTTATAGGTTATAGCTTAAGCAAATAACTTTCTAATGTTAAAATCGGATTCCTTCCTTTGTTTTTATAATCTAAATTCAGATGCACAGAGTTCAGTTGATCATTCTAGAAATGTATTACCTTACATGCATGTGTTTACTGACCTTTGTAGCTTACTGCATACAAAAAATACCTTAATGCTGGTAATGGTTAGGGAGACATGACAAACAATATTGTCAAACCACTTTACATTTGTCTTCTATGAAGGAAACAATCAAAAGCATTTTACTGGATGTGAGTTTAAGGGAATTTTTTAATTAAGGGCTAATAGGGAACAGAAGCAAATGCATGTGTATATGCACAACAGCAAGAGCAATAACAGGTAATATCTTAGAGAAAGTGGTATTCTTTTGAGATGGACAGTGTGAGACAACCCTAGATCTCTATTGTACATATACAGATGATATATATATTTTATGTGTGTGGGGAATACAGTATTTGCCATTCTGGACATTCTTACTTTAAATTAGTATATTGATATAAGCCTGCTATGATTATCCTTAAGAGTATGTTAGGTTCCTATTAATTTACACAATGTCATCCTAAAGCTTTTTGTGTGGAAGCAAAGCTTGAAGTTGCAACCCTACCGTGAACGGTGAAGAATGGCTAAAAGATTTGAGAGGACTGAATCTTCTGCTTGGTTTGTGGCATATGTTCTAATTTTACTAAGGGTATACTCTATGTACAATAACCCTGTTTAGAAAACAAAAAACAAAAACTAATTAATGCATCATGTGTTTTTCTTAGCCAATTAATATTAGTCAAGTGATAAAAGGATGATCTGGTACCTTATAGAGATTCACAGTTTAGATCTCCAAGAATAGAAAGAAAGAGAAATTGAGAAAGGTCTGGCATCTCTGTCTAATAATGTGCTATAAATTATGAAGGTCAGTATTAAACCGTGACTGTGATTTATAAGAAGATGACTGAACAATACCCTTCTCTCATCTAAATAATCATGTCATTCAATACCTTCCAATAAGTAGTCCTGAATGAAAAAAACTAATTGTTTTTCTTGATATGATTGATTTCTTGATATGAAGTGAACATCTTGGCAAAACCAAGTTGCAATGTAAGGCGGTTGGCAAATTTAAACTATACAAAGAAGGGATGTTTTCTAGCTTAACATAAATCCCTGCATGCAAGAAGTATTTCACTTGCACCCCTCATTCTGCAACTTGCTTTTTCTTTGATAATTTCGCTAGCTTGCTTTTTTCACTTAATTTTTACTTTGGATTGACCCATTGATCTTGCAATATTGAGTTTCCAGATTTTGTTCTATTTATCTAGGGACATACCGTAACCTTGTAGATATATTTTCCCACTAGACAATCGTCCATTTATAAAAGATCCAAATAAAGGGATAGATCCAGACGTGCGTGCGGGGGACCATCGTTATGCAACCATAGCGGGTTTCCTACCTTAACTTTTATGAATAGGTCTGTGGCCATACGAACGCAGAACTAGTTGTAACAGGGCTTCCCCCACCCCAGGCCCTTCATTCAAATGGCCATCTTAAGTGAAAGGTCTGCTCCTTCATCGTAAGTACTAACGTACGTTACTAGCGCAGCTGTTCCCAGACATGGGACTTATGCAAATGACTTGTGTAAGTCCCCTGTAGGCCGGAATTGATGATCTGGCCCAAAGTTATTTGTAATCTTTTTTGGAACTATATTCAATGTAAAACTTTGTTATATGTTAAAAAGAAATAAAAATAACATTACATAAGAAATTGAAGTAGAGCACAAAAAAAAAAATTGAATATTTACCTTCATTTCTTTTCTTATAATACACAATTTTTTTTTTGCCTTCCACCTAAATTTGTCTGTATGATTCTCTCTCTTTCCTGTGGTTTGGTTATTAGACTTATCGGAATTTTAGAGCTCATAAAACAAGGATGGCAATGACATTTTAATAATTTGTGCAGTTGGCATTCATTTATATGAAACAAAGCCAAAAAAATGACAATATGGAGATTGTGGCAGTTTTACCTGCTTACATCTATTTACTCAGTGTGGTTTTCAATGGTGCCATATGCCAACCAAAGTGATCTGGTCCTAGGTGTGATGGGTAGTAGTATGCTCTAGCAGTATTATAAAGACTTATGCATAGCTAAAACTGAATATGGCCACACATTTTCGGTTCTAGTTATGCAGTATTTTGTAGAAATTATCCTATCATAAACTTTATGCAGCAATTTCTAGCCACACATACACGCACACACATGCACAAACAATCACAAAACTGTAAAAGAATTTGTGTATAAACAATTGGTATGGTAAAATCTATTTATGCAACAAAAGCTATTTCTTCATATATATTTTAGCGAAATGCACAATAATTCAGCAGAACTTGCTAATGCATTGTAGAGACCTTACTCTTGGGGACAGGTAAATCTATTCTGACACAAATAAAACCTGATTAATTTAAATGTATTCATCTCTGAGGGTTAACTGTGTAAATACTCCAAACTAAATGAAAATAAAACATTAGCCTTTTCTTTCAATTGACATTCAAAGACAAAGCTGAAGAGTAGTCAATGATTTTTTTTATAGTAAATAGCCAGTTGATTTGAATTTCATTTGGTATTTTAAGGTTATGGATTTATAAACTTAAGGTAAAAATGTATTATAAAATATGCTGGAATTTGTTTTCATTTGTAAAAGTGCCTTTCATTTCTTTGTTTGAATTTCCATGTTACAAGAGTAAAATACTGATATAACTAGTTTAGTCAAAATAAAAGATTAAAATAAGAGAAAAAAAAAAGAAAAACCAGGCCTTATTAACAATTACTAAGCAAGCAGAGATATATTAATGTATTACTGGATTTAACAATTACTAAGCAAACAGATATATTAATGTATTACTTTAGTAATTTAGTTTGGTAAAGTAGGACCTGATTCACACTTAAGAACACGATAGGTTCCTAAATATACGCAACTAATAGCAATGAAACTCCCTCGGCGTGCCCCTGGTTTTCAGGTTCTTATGTGACTTACGAGTGCCATAGGGCTCCCTTAACTGTAATTTTGCATTTCAATGCGTAGGGCATCTATTTAGGAACGCAAGTGCATAACCGCGCCTTTGTTGCGTGATTTAAATGCCTCCCTCCACCCATTTCTGCGTATCGTCCTATTTACTTATTCATAGAACGCCCATATCTGCGTATGTTAATGCGAACCTACAGACTTTAGGCACGCAGTGTATAAGTATGGAATACACGCACTTAAGACCAATGTTAATAGCGTAGAAAAGTTACTACACATGCGCTGTCGATCCGTTCTTTACAAAACACACCTAAAATCCGAAGCGCGTTAGTTAGATAATATAAAGTTATTTACTACATTAGAAACTACTGAGGAGGAAAGGGATCTAGGAGTCATTATTTCATGTGACTTAAAGGTAGCCAAGCAATGTAACAAAGCAATGAGAAAAGCAAGTCAGATGCTTGGTTGCATAGGGGAGGATTTCGCAGCAGAAAGAGAGAAGCAGTGATGCCCCTTTATTGATTGTTGGTACGCCCTCACCTAGAATACTGCGTTCAGTTCTGGAGGCCTTATCTCCAGAAAGACATAAATACATTAGAGACTGTGCAAAGAAGCGCATTTAAAATGGCCCATGGCCTGTGACCCAAAACATACTAAAAGGTTTGGTTATTAGACTTATTGGAATTTTAGAGCTCATAAAATAAGAATGGCAATGACATTTTAATATTTTGTGCAGTTGGCATTCATTTATATGAAACAAAGCCAAAAAAATGACAATATGGAGATTGTGGCAGTTTTACCTGCTTACTGGTTTTCAATGGTTCCATATGCTAACCAAGGAGTGATCTGATCCTAGGTGTGATGGGTAGTAGTATGCTCTAGCAGTATTATAAAGACTTATGCATAGCTAAAACTGAATATGGCCACACATTTTCGGTTCTAGTTATGAACGCAGTATTTTGTAGAAATGAAATCGGAAGCATTCTTAAGTGTGAATCAGATCCATAGTCCTTAGTTAGTTAGTTAGATAATATAAAGTTATTTACTACATTAGAAACTACTGAGGAGGAAAGGGATCTAGGAGTAATTATTTCATGTGACTTAAAGGTAGCCAAGCAAAGTAACAAAGCAATGAGAAAAGCAAGTCAGATGCTTGGTTGCATAGGGAGAGGAATTAGTAGCAGAAAGAGAGAAGTAGTGATGCCCCTTTATTGATTGTTGGTACAACCTTACCTAGAATACTGTGTTCAGTTCTGGAGGCCTTATCTCCAGAAAGACATAAATACATTAGAGACTGTGCAAAGAAGCGCATTTAAAATGGTCCATGGCCCGTGTCACAAAACATACTAAGAGGCTAAAGGAATTAAACATGTATACCTTGGAGCAGAGAAGGGAGAAGGGGGATATAATAGCAGCATTCAAATATATGAAGGGTTGTGAAAGGCTAGAGGAGGGTGGCATTTTTCGAAGAAAGATGTGTAATAGAACACGAGGGCGTGAATATAAACTGGTGGTAGATTCAGAGGAAATGTGCGGAAAAATTACTTCACTGAAAGGGTGATAGATAAGTGGAATAGCCTCCCATTTTAGGTGGTTGAGGCTAACACAGTAGAACAGTTTAAACATGCTTGGGATAAATATAAGGATATCCTAAAAATAGAATTTAAACAAAATTAAGGGTAAATAGGGTCTAGGGTCAGTATAGTTTTAAATAAACAACTGGGCAGACTGGATGGGCCATGTGGCTCTTACCTGCCATCACTTTCTATGTTTCTATGTATGTTTCCATGTTAGACACCACCTTAGTCCAGATTGGACATTTCTTCAGTAGCCAAAAATTGGTTTATAATGATCCTTGGACGAAGTCAGAATAATTTAAACCACCATAAATTTGGTCACTACTGAATTTAAAGCCTCTCTGGAAATCTGGATACTGAGGTGCTCAGAATCGTGAAAGCATGCCTTAAAAATGAATTATTTATTTATGGATTTTGTGCAGCATTTGTAGACAGCCTCAGATGGTAGCCAAATTGCTTTTGAATTGTGTCACGATTCCTTCAGTTCCCTGTTCACTGCACATTTGCCTTTGTTTACATCCAGCCTGTTACATAATTCCCTTTGCCTTTGCACTTTCTAGTTCAGTCTCTGCTGCAGCATGATATTTCAGATGCTGCTGATTGTCTTGCTTGATTCCCTCTCCACCTGGCCTATTTAAATCCCTCACTAAGTCCACAGCCCTGTCAGAGCAACAGCAATCTTAGCCTGCTGATCTGTGTCCTTGAGTTCGCTCATGTGCTCATGTGCTCTCCCTGGTTCATTTGTGTTACACCATCTGGTTCCTGGTTCTCTTCAAGTCCTGCTCCAGTGTTCCTGTATCTCTGGTTGCAGCAGAGCTCCATCGTATCCAGCATCTGTAGCAGTGTCTCCACTACCTGCAACTACTACCCCTGCTCTCCTTGGATCTCGCCTCACTGTCTCTGTGTCTGTGCGTTTGTCCAGAGGGCCGCAACCTGCCCCTTGCAGCCAAGTCCATCCCCACCATCAGGGACTCTGGTGAATACCTGGCTTGGGGTTAGACTCTGGCCCGGTGTGGTCTGTTCCCGGACCGGCGCTGAGCTCGGAGAGTGACAAATTGTGGAATTTAGGAATATTAAATGTTCATTCTTTGTACTATTATAATTAAGTTTCTATATCCAACGAGAAATCAGAAGACAAAATGGACCAAAGTGTGCACTTCCTTTCTCATACATTCATGTTACAGATTCTTATTTTTCTGTTATATACAAATCAACACTTCTTTCTAATTAGGAATGATATTCCATTATTCAAAGTATTGATTCAATCTGAGGTTTACAAAGTAAACACATTTCTAGGAAAATCCTATAGCGTTAAGCAGGGGTAGTTCAACTTTTTGTAGCTTCTGATGAGGAAAATGATTATTTAAGAAGCTAATATAGCATTTGCTAGTGTTTATTCCTCTTTTACTTTACCCTTAACATGCTTTATATATAGAAACTTTCTTGGCAAAAAAATTAACTTCACCAGGTCATATTAGGAAACCAGGATTCTAGTCTTTTTTCTTACAGCATTGTAATATTATTTATATTTTTCTGTTTATTATATATATGACTAAATAAGGTTATTATATTTGCTCTTTGCTTATGTAATGTCAGAATTTCCATGTACTAAGAAATTGAACCTTGTATGAGAAATAATTATCTGATTTGCAGCACTCAAGTTCCATCATTCTCTACCATGTATAAGATAAGCCTATGCTGATGGAGCATGATGGGAGTTGTGTAAACTATTTATATACAAAACATATGCAGGAGGATTTTCTCACCATTCATCCCTTTCCCAAAGGAGTTTTACAAACCATTGATGAACAGAGTCATTTTATTATGCCAGTGGACACACACAGTGGCATCACTAGGGTTGGTAACTCAGTGTTACC
>WWET01000725.1:44704-71431 GCA_011038615.1 Limnodynastes dumerilii | reverse complement strand
TAGGTTTAAAACTTAAATCAGCTGATTCTCCTATCCTTACCTAATTAAAGACAAACTCTAGCAATGAAGTGAAGGATCTGTATAGTACATCAAATGAGTAAAACTTCACTGAAGGCTAAGTAATATTAATTAGTTTAACTTTCTAGAACAGTAAATTTGTGCTATACTTTTAGTTTTCCACTAAATTTAAAAATATGCATCTTTGGTTTGAACTGCTTGAACTATAATAGATTACTCTCAAAATTATAGCTGGATATTTAAAACATTGGTGCAATAAGCCTTGTCTGGTGAGGATAAATTTATAAATATCATCTGAAAATGTGTTTTCCATATATTTCTTATTATTATTATTATTATTATTATTATTATTATTACTCACATACAAGTAAATACCTTAAATTATGTCTATTTAAATGTATTTTTTCAGAGAGAAAACAATGTATATTAAGTTCAGTTAAATTGTATTAAATGTAGTACTTTCAGGTTCAAAGCACAGAAGATTGTACATTTCCATTTAAATGTTATTGGCAAGTCAAACTCAAGGTAAGACTTGAATTAAAGTAAAGTATAACTTCATTACTGCTCATTCAGAAAAAAAAAATTTACAACGTGTTTCTATAGAATGCAAGTATTTAGTCAACAGTTAAAAAGGTCTGTCCTTGAACTGGTAAAAATTTGTTCATTTCTGGAGTCTAGAAATCATCACTGCCAATAAATGAATATGCTAATTGTACATATAGGGTTGTCCATTAGAAGTGTGTGACAAATTCCAGCTGTGTGTATGTAGGAATATACTGCTGTTGAACTCATTACAACTAACAGTTTGACAGACTTAATGCACTCCTAAATGTAATGATTACAGCACGCTTAAAAGCTGCCGTTGAAACACGTTCAGGGAATGGTTCTCAGCTGCTTGGGTGTTAACTTGATGTTATATCAAGTTGCTTAATGGTAAAAAAGCATTACACCATATCATACTTTTAAATGGTGGAGTTTAGAAAATATACATCATCACATACGTTTTCCAAATTCTTTTCAAACAGGTTCCTTCTGTGTTCATTTTGTTCTCTAAGTACTGATACATATGCATTTCTTTTGTTTGAATCTGTGTGACCTCTTCAAGCTGAATGGGCCCTTGACTGAAGTTTTTCAGCTTTGTAATTAATTACCTCAAGTTGAGACCACCTGTTCATACAAGTGTTCTGTTTTCCATCTTGATCCTTAAAACCATAAGGAGAACTATCAATAAGTTTTAAGAGTTTGAAAAATTAATTTAATTTGTATTGTTTGTTGAAAAAAAAATGTATGGTTAAAAAAATAAACAAATAAAGTAAATAAATAAATAAATAAATACATACATACATAATTATGCTCTTCTCTTGTTGTGTTTAGTAAGTGGTTAAACCTAATTTAATCTACAACAGGCACATGTGCTTGCGCCTACATTTTGCATAAATTATTTACATTATATAGGGGTATATTTACAAAGGATGAATTCTGCCTGCGATTTCAATTCAAAGCGTCTCACCACGATTTTCAGGCGATTTGCAGGCAATTCACTAATTTAATCTACAGATTTGCCTTTTGCCAGCACAGCTGCTACTTGCCTGTGAATTTTTGAAACTCCCGCGAGATGCGGCGATTTTGTAAGGTGTAAATCGTGGTGCTTTCCTATAGAGAAGCACCGCGATTTGTCCTAGAAAAAATCGCGGCAACTCCGATTTGTCCAAGAAAAAATAGCGGCAACTCGCGGGAGATGAAAAAATAAAAAAAACAACTGCAGCATGGTTGAAAGCCTTAGCCATGCTGAGCTGATAGAACTACAAGACTAAGCATTGCTTAGCATTGTAGTAATATCAGCGTGAGCATGGTAAGGCTTCTTACCATGCAGCGCTGTGTGTGGTGCGTGTAACAAAAAAATAAGTCATTAATTAATTAAATTAATTAAAAGTGTGAATGTAAATAAAACAATTTCCTTGACTAATAATGTCCCCTAATGTTTGCACTTACCTCCGTGTCCTATACTAACTGTGTATGAATGCAGTGTGTAGTGTATTAAAAGAATAATAGTTTTTGTCACTCACCGTTTGCTGTCATCTTTCTTGTAAAGACTTGCTTGCTGAGTAGAATCTCCTTTAGTTGATTGGAGACTGGTGTCCGGTTGCTTGCAGTGGAATCCCCGTTGTTCTGGTCCAGTCCTCTGCCTCTTCGGTACTGTTACAGCTGCCGTATGCACGGCTAGCTGTGTATCCGTCCCCGTCCCGCGCTGCTCTGCTTACCTTACTTCCCACGACGCGTCTCTGGGGATTCCCCTGCTGACAGGTCCCCTGGTTACAGCGTCCTAGTAACCAGCCACGTGCGTCCGGTCCCTGTGGCGCGCTGCTCGTGGTTCTCTGGCCTTTTTATGCGTTCCACCTCAGTAGGTGGAACGCTTCTCAGTAGGAGGAGCTGTGTTAGGCTGTCTTATC
The DNA here is from genome assembly GCA_011038615.1 of Limnodynastes dumerilii. Taxonomy (NCBI): domain Eukaryota; kingdom Metazoa; phylum Chordata; class Amphibia; order Anura; family Limnodynastidae; genus Limnodynastes; species Limnodynastes dumerilii. The sequence goes on along the minus strand of WWET01000725.1, from coordinate 68,963 downwards.
ACAGGACAGCAGTGCCTTTATTATCCCTCTCTGCCCTCACTTCTGAGCCGGTTATAGAGTCTGTTCCCTCAGTTCTGTGAGTACCTTTATTATCCCTCTCCGTCCTCACTTCTGCGCCGGTTATAGTATCTGTACCCTCAGTTCTGTGACCTGCTACCTTTGTGTGCCTAGTGCTATCCTGCCTAGTGAATCGACCGTTGTTTGACCCACTTACCTGCCTTGATCCCTGCCTCTGTTTCCTTTGTGTATCCAGCCCTGGTTCTCATCCCTCATTGTACCTTCCTTCCCTGCAGTACCTACCTATTCCCTTGAGTATATGTCTATGTTACCTCTTTGGGGGTCCCGCTGTATGAGTGTGTGTGTGCAAGCCCTTGTGCGTCTTGTCCAGTCCCGTGAACGGTGTTTTGTCCAGCGTGCCGCGTTCAGTGTTACTCGTTGTCCGTCACAGTCCGGTCTCTTCCGGACTGACTCTACACCCACTTGCCTTACTGCTCCCCTACCCTCGGTCTGGTGTCCACTCCGGGTTTCTTATTCTCTTCCACGGGTCTGGTTCAACGGGGCACGACCAGGCTATTGGGGCGCAGCCAAATCCATCCCCGCCATCTGGGGCTCTGGTGAAAACCCCCTGATAGCAAAGTTACCGGGCCCCGGCAGTCGACCCGGTCACTACCTCTTTCTCTCCTGTGGCCACCTCGGTACTCCCACAGGTAATCCCGAGGTGCCACTCCCGTTCACCTTCTCCTCTCCGGTTCTCTGCGAGGTAAACCCGAAGTGTCGTAACAGGTACTTGACACGGTGGGGACAGGTTCCTTCTTTTTCTTCTGGGCTGCTTCTAATGACCATTCGGTCGCTAGGGGGCAGCCTTTTATATAAAGGATAACGTCAGTTACACTCAGGCCAGTGTAACTGACGTCATGTGGGCGCGTATAAAAATCCACAAATAAAAATTTGCAGAATTAGCTTTGCAACGCAAATAACATGACCAGACCTTTCTGCGTTTTCCATATGCAGTTCCGTACGTTAGGAGATCCATAGCGTAACATCTGCATACACATTCTTAATTCAGGATCAGGCCCTAAGTCAACAAGCAGCACATTGCCCTAATTCTCCAATTTGAAGTCCTGCAGTACTAGTACCCCATGCTGTTTGTTCTACAGAGTGAATTTTAGTTTGTCTTTACACCTCCCCACAATATGTTTCCAATAACTTGATGTAGCATATTGCATATTTCGCTATCTTTTATTTGACAAATTATGATATATTATGTAATTCTCATATATCTAACATGTTTTATTTTCCTGGAAAGGAAAATCCAGTGATTTGTGTTTCCCTGACAGAGTAAACCAGTTGCCTTGGAAGTAGCATTAGGTCTATCCCAGAGATATAATTAATCATCTTACTGGGTGTGGGTCTGCGGTTATAATGGCCCTTTTTCTAAACAGTACCGATTTTTAATGGTCTGTACCAGCTAAAAGGGCTCTTGTGCCGGATTCTGACCCAGCAGTTCCCTCCCCCCTATACTCGCCTACAGACTCCTACAACTCTGATAAAGTGACAAAACCCTCTCCTGTGAGTTCTTAGCTCATACGATAAGGTGTAAAATTAAATTTTACACCTTATCATACTTTCAAATGAGAGCAGATTAAAGCCATGCCCATTTATGGGACAAGCCACGCCCCTTCACAGACACACCCCTCTATGTGTACCTATTTTCCATAAAAAAATGTTGGAGGGTATGGAATAAGACAGTTTACAATTTTCTACCTATATTGGAAACCATCATGTAAGCTGCAACCTTTGATCTGAATGAACTGCACACTGATACTTTTCTATAGAAAAGTCTGAGAAAACAGGAAAAGGTCAGAAACATGTGCCAATGATGGAGTCCTACACGCACCTGCCATAGAAAGCTGTGCAGTGACATCTTCCCTTCCAAGTTTTTGGATAAGACATTGCTCTAGGTACTGTAGGCCTTGATCAGTCAATAGAATGAATACGCTGCAAGTCTAGAGGTTCTTTGACCCCCATATAGGCTCTGTGCCCTTTCTCATTGGCATAGGTATTAATTGTCATACAAAACTTTCAATTGTGTCAATTTACACACATTCAGAAATGATTGTCTAATAAGAAGAGAGGGAAAATCACCCACCATGGTTCCTGGTTATGATATATATTTCTTACAGATCCCCTGCAGTTTATATTCCGGGAAACCAAATTTTGAGTTAAGGACTACAGTTTTGTCTTGCATTTAAGTTCCCAGCATGGAAGGTGATGGGGGGAGGGGCAATAAATGAAAAATCTTAGAGTGGCTGTAACCCTTTCTAAAATGCTTTGCTTACATGTGTTTAATTGCTTTCTCATCCTAATAGTTTCTTGCAGGGAAATATGAGCTTTGAGCTTCCCACACCAATTTTATAATCCTCTCCATATCACATCAAAGTCTTTTCAAACCTCACCAATTTGGAAGCATCACTCTATTTATTGGGGATAGTATCCAATAGATTGATTGCAGATGTTTCCTGTTCTTGTTGAAAAGGCAGACTACTAACTGACTGGTTTGAGTCACCAATTGCAGGTAGTTAAGATTGCTTTAGTTTCAGGTCTCCATTCTTGCATTTCCCTGTAGTCTACATTTATCTACACTTTAAATGATCAAGAACCGGATTCAGAGTTCTGTTTCTTTAAAGTACGCAAATATACGCACGGCCATTGCAAGGAAACACCCATGACACTCCCCTCACACAGAGGGGTTGACGGTGAGTTAAGAGTGCCTTGACCACCCTTATCTTTAAGTGTGCATTTCCAAGCATTTAATCCTTCCATACGTGCGTATCTATGTAACCGCGCCCTCAAATGGTCAGTTAAATGCCTCCCCCCACCCACTTACACTGATCTTTCTCCGGATGGATTATAAACACGCCCCTCTGTACGAGTCTTCCCACGTGCGATTCACAAGTCCATGCCTAATGGACTTCTGTGCATACAATCAACGTAGACAGGGCCGTCTTAACAGAACTGGATCAGTCAAGGCACAGGACTGGATCAGGCAAGGCACAGGACAGATGAATCAGGACAGCCAGCTTCATAAAGACCAAGTAGATCTGGGCAATAAGGATAGAGTGCACAGGGTTTAAATAGAGCGCCCTATGCACCGATTGGCTGGAGGACTGGAGAAGAGGATCCTCATTGGCAGTTCAGCGTCACGTGAGTATTCCAAGATGGCGGCGCCCACGGACCGGAGGCACCGCTGATCCTGGCGCCAGAACACACGTGGGACGCCAGCTGAAGATGCAGGGTCAGGCTTGGTAAGTATAATAGGCTGTCACTGTGCAATGACAGTCTCTGAAATCCAAAGCTGCCAGTGAAATGCAGAGAATGTGGAATAACCCTAGTTTTTGCTACACGGAGCTGGCCAGTTTGGGCTAGTGTTGGGCTCTGCTGAAGGGCCTCTTGATGTGTGGGGACCCTTGGGCACTAGCCCAAACTGCCCAGTGGAAAAGACGGCCCTGAACGTAGATTGCGTAAATTTAGATACTACGCATGCGCATTTCATCGGATCGTAAATATATGCACGGAACTTCCCGAAAAATCTCCGAAGTTAAGAGAGTTGGAGTAATGGAGAGATGCCAGCAAGGTTGTGTTTAGTCATGTCTCAGATCTCAGAAAGGTTTGTATATAGACTGCTGGAGCCTCCAGAATAACTTGCAAAACTGAGGTTAGGTTGCTGTCCAAATTCAACATAAAAGGGATAAAATGCAGTAGAATCATGGACATGAAACTTATGAGAGAATTCTGTCCAGGGCAGCAGATCCACCCAGTTGTCCCATCTCTCAGTAGTCTTAGGACTAACACAAGGTCACAAGAACTGCAACTTTGGCGAACTTGTCCACTATAACCCAAATAGTAGTGTAGTCTCTGCTGGAATGTAATTCAAAAAGTCCATAGAATTGCTGTCCCATGAATGACCCAGAATGGGTGGTAGAGCTAATCTGAAAACCTTGTGCTGGTAAACATGCCTCCACAAAGTTCTTTTTTTTTTTTTTTTTCCATCATTGATTTTTATTGAAAAAGTTATTTTGGGATACAAAAAAACAAAAAAAAGGAGAGAGGAAAGAGAGATCAGGCACCATATCCACTGCATACATTGAAAGCCAAACAAACATAATTCACATAACCGTATAGACATAGAAAATGCAATTTACTAGGTCCTGCTTCAAACAAAAAAAACAGATAACAGACACAACAAGAAACAGCAGGAAGGTAGAGCAATAGAACAGCAGGACAAGAGCAACCACCGGACATGAATCTTACTGAACACAGACAGACAGAATAGCTAGAGCATGCAATTTCACCAGCAAGGGAGACTTCTCTTTGCTAGGTATTTAAACACAGAACAGTTAATCAGAGCTTGGAAAGACACCCAGCTTTGGTTGGTCTGAATCCTGTCTGTTAGACTCCAGCTGGAACCTATTAATTACTCTAGCACCTTCAGAGAATAATCTGGCTATGCTGTTTGCACAGCAAAGTGGCTGTTTAGCAACAGCTATGATTGCTGTCATGCAGATTCCTGAGAGAGCAGTACTCTGGCTGCTTAATAACAGCAAGGATCTGATCAAACAGGCAGAGGAGAAAGAGCTTATGTTGCAGAGAATATCACAGCAGCATGTACTAGGCGGGAGAGAGCAATAAAAAAAGCCAGCTGCCCAGGAATCAAAATGTGGTTGACTGTGGCTGAAGAGCAATTCCCATTTCCCTAATTTTTTTATTCCGATACAAGTCATGATTTGCTTTTTCCAGGCTCTTAAAGTTGCTACCCAGATTTTCTGCAATAATTGATACCTGCTGCGCTTCATAAATTATTCTACAAACAATTGGCTTCTCTGTGGCTGGAGAATGAATTTGGTATAAAGAAGCAGTGCAGATTATTGGTCTTTTTGTCTATTTTCTCTTTCTGTTGTAATCCCTAAAGCATGTATCTGTTATGGTACCCTGGGTTTACCTTGGCAGAGTACCGGGGTGACCGAACAGAGAGAGAGAAAAGGGCGAGCAACTCGCAAGGGGGGTAGAGCCTGATGTCAGACCGAGTGTTCGCTAGAGCTCCTGGTGGTGGGGATAGACTGGAGCTGGTAGGAATCCAGGCAGCAACCCTGCTCCTGTCTCCTCCTGCTGACAATCGTTACCGTGGACATCGCCGACGCCTCCCGGGAATCAGACGTCGCCTCTGGACCCTTATCAGCAGCCGCGTGGACTTGTCAGAGGGAAGTGGACACTTTTATTTATTTGATTTGATTTGTTTAATTTGATTCATGCATTAAAGATGTTTTGTTTACTTTTTGTCTCTGTTTAAGGATCTCTGGAAGGATTTCCCTCATAGATTCCTTTAGCTGCGGTCTCAATAAAGTACTTTCAATATACCCTTTGGACGATCCCCGCTGTGGGACTCATCCTATTTACCTTTGGTTTTTTATTAGCTGATCACTGTAGGATTGAACTATTTATATCTCCTTAATTAAAAAGTTTATTGACCGAATTATTTTATTGGTTATATGACTCTCTGGATCCAAGCTTTATTATTGTGACACCTATTGTGGGATTTTTTATTCATTGTGCAATTGTTATATATATTTGTTCCTTCTTTACCATTAATTGTTCCTATTGTTCCTATTGTTGACAAGTATTGTGGGATTTTTTTCATTGTACAATTGTTATATATCTTTATATTATTTGTGTCTCCTTTACCATGAATTGTTCCCCTAGAATTATTAGGTTATCCATACCCCTCCCCCTAATTATCTGACCCCATCCTCCTTAGCTGTCCAGCGCCAATACTGACACTTTTTCTTTCGCTGGTAGGAATCCATCAGGTTACGGCCCAAGAGAGATTACCCTGGAGAAGAGCAGAAGAACTAGTAGGAGTATTAGGTTAGAAAGATGGAATATAGTAGTGGGGAATAGGCCGGTCAGAAGAAACTGCACCGTGACAAACTACACGAAAAACACTGAACGGACACAGAGGACTAGATGGGGCTGACGGGACAGACGGAACGAACTCCACAAAGCAGGGCAGTCACTCACTCAATCAAACAGCGGGAACCCCCTAAGGGGTTAACAGAAACAGGCAGCCAGGAACGGATAGGTAAATACAAAAATGGATTGGACAATAAGGAGAGAGAGGGGGACTAAGAGACACTGAGGTATTAAGGCAAGGAACTGGGTAGGACTGAACTGGGGAACTCAATATCACAAGAAAAGATCAGAGCACAAGGCAAGAGAGAAATAGCAACAGAACTGGCAAAGAAACGCAGGGAGCCTATAAACAGCACCTGCTGTAAGGGCTGGAGGCTATTTAAATGAGAGCTGGCCAATCAGAGGATGCAGAGAGCGCGCCAACGGAAGGGACAGGGGTTGGTGCGGTAACCAGGACGCCTCCAGACTTGGCCCGACAGAGAAAGCAAAAGAGCGTCTGCATTGCCCTGGCAACATCAGGCGCATAGTCCCGGAAGCCTCCAGAGAGCCGGAGACAGCGCGTCTGAGTGGAGGAACGGAAGCCAGGAACGGAGAGGAGATGGAAGGTAAGCAGGGAGGCACGGCAGAGGTAAGTAAAGGAGAGGCTAGCCGTAGGTCTGCCGTCAGCACGCGACGCTGTCGGTGCTGACTGACAGTATCTTCTGTTACACAAAAATAGATAAGGACATCCAAAGTGGAGGGTAAGTCTTGAGAAGCCAAGTCATTTTGAAGTAGTGAGTAAAAGACACAAGTGGTGTGACAATGGGCCTGATCCTGAATAACGCCCGCCGTCGCTCGGTAATTGTACAGAAATACTATGCACCCACCCATTTTACTTGGGGTGGTTGCGTAAGATTTAAGGCAGGGGCCATTGTTTGAAAGGTTTGTGTGTGGAAGGGGTGTGTACACGCACGGACTATAGGATTTCATGCACGGATGTCCTTTCCATATAAATGAACTTCCGTGTCTGTGATCTTACTTAATTCTGATTCCGGCCCAATGTGTGTTGGTGTTGCAGTGAGAAGTTACAGTGACGTTGCCAGATCCCTTGCCATACTTTGCTATGGCACCATCAATGCACTGTTTTACCCCCCAGAGTATTTACTATCCATCAAGTGCAATTGTTGTTACAAGTATTAAGCGTTTGTGTGGGTCTAGCGTTAACAAAACTCATAATAACAATAAAACTGCTTATGTAGTAGAAAATAGCATAAGAAGTTCACAATTTAATGAAGCCTTAGGGCACCAAAGAGTTTATTCTTGAATGCCTTCCGTCTGACAATTTGTTCACTAATTACAATAATTAGAATGTCTTGAGAATTAGAAGCAGGAGTTTCACAATAAAGTGTTTGTGTTAATGCACACAGACCTTTAAAAAAAGGTACTCCTTAGCAACATGTATGGCGAACAATAATGTAATAGAACTTTTCTAACTATTTGTAAGTTATGTTCTACATATGTGAATTTTTTGTTATATTTTTAACATATTCCTTTATTGCATAGAATCTGTATTGTAATTAACCTTAGATTTGAAAAGGATGAGAATCAAACCAAATAATATTCAAATAATTTAAATATTGCCTCTTTTGTTTTAAGAGAACTAGGATGTTGTTATCTGCATTGGGCAACAGTCACTAGAATGTCTAATTTCTGTATTAGGTGGTGGTCACTTGTATGCTCTGTATTGGCTGGTGGTGGCTATAAATCTCTGTATCGGTAATGGGTCATTTGAAAATATTTTTATTGTATTAGTTATTCGGAATAACCCCACACAAGTTAAATATTTGTATCTAATATGGTCCAGTGTGAACGGGCCTGACCTGAGAATTTCCCATGTCCAAGCTGCTGTGTAAAAAGAGAGAAGAGCTGGGACATGGCAATAAACATGAAAATAACCCCTCGTTCAGCTATTCTGATTTTTTTTTTTCATTACTTTGAACTTCATTTATCTATTCACTTGTTGGTGTATTAAGCGCTGATTAGTTCTAACATTTTTATCAGGAGCCAACCCTTACTGTAAAACTTACATCCCTTCCCCCTCTCCCAAAGTGCGGAATTGCATTCAATACCAAGGTGGGTCAGTATCCTCTGGATTCGAACTCCGTCCTGGCACTGAGGCAGCGATGCTTGAGCCGTAGTACCAAAAGAAGCCATTTTTCAATCCTTGTGATCAAAAATAATATTTGTGTAAATCAGGATCCAGAATATTTATGATAAGAAACTTTGCAATTTCAATGGGCCTGATTCAGACTTAAGAAGAAGCTTCGCGTTACGAGAGTAAAGTTACTTCTGGGCTAAACCATGTTGCTAGCAGGGGAGTCATATTTCATCTGTTGCAAACAGCATTAGAGTTAAGAGGTGATGTTTCCTATTCCAAGTCTAAATAACAGTGTAATAGTAAAGCTGGTCAGTATCTGTGTACAGTAAGCAATTCAAAGATATAACTCTGCATGCAAAGAATACAATGAACTTGACTCCCCCTGCAATCAACATGGTTTAGGCCAGGAGTAACTAAGTTCAAGCACTTAACTAGGTCTGGATCCAGCCCATTGTTAGTACACGTGCGTACCGGCAGGCGTACATAACATAGTTATGATAAAGGGGTCCGCTAACATTTTACAATTGTTGTATCTCCGCCATATAGGCGGATATAGTCATGTTAATTAGGTGTCGCGGCGGGGAAGCCCCGTTATGACTACGGCCGTAGACCTAGTCGTAAAAATTTAAGGTAGGAATCTGGACACGCATGTCTCCAGATTGCCTACTGAGAGCGTGGAGTGCACACCCCCTGCACTCCCCGCTCTTGGTAGGAAATCTGAACACTTACAGCAGCGTAACTACGGACGATCTACCCCATAGTTTGTATTTCACAATTCAGGCTTAATTGTGTTTAATAAGTTATTTCACAATTGCTTTTATAGAAATGAATATAAATAGTTTACTTACTTACAGTGGAATCTTATATCCAGTGGACCGTCTCATTGAATGAGATATGCCATTCCATTCTTTTTAGTATTCTCTAAGCATAGATACAGGATATCATTTGGACAATTTGCACATATTTATGCAATTTGTCATCATTCTGTCTTTGCAGTATTGTGAGTTACAACATTTGCCTCCAGGCTAACTTTTCCTCTGCACAAAATATACTGTGAGAATCACATGTCAGTTAGTGAACAATATCAGCAATTTGGAAAGTTTCAGGTAAACAGCAGACCTATTTCTTATACAAAAAAAATGTAAAAATAGAAAGAAAGCAAAACTTAATAAAAAATGAGCAAGCTAACTAAAGAGAGATAACTAAAGAGCATCCAGATGTTTCCATTTCCAAGTTTAGAAACCATCAGATGAATGAAGCATTAACCTACTTTTTAATATGTGTCTACCCTACTTACAACTACTTTGCTATCCAATTTTCCTGTCTGTTACATGTTTAACAAAAACCTGAACACTTTTGTTTTCCATACTAAAATGACCCTCAGTTTTGCTGCTAACACTTCTATATAACTGAATCATACAGAGCACTGAGCACTTTTACCATACAGATATGCCCAGATATACCTTTCTGAAAATTCCACCATGGCGCTCTGTTTGGCGTTAAATGCATACTCATATGCTTTCATGTCATGTTATCAGTCTCGCCAAAAAGCTGCAAATCATAGTCTAACCACTAGGTGTTCAGTGTATCATATAACGCATTCCATCTGTGTAATGCAGAACATTTCATTCATGCTCCCAAAGTGTGCAAGCGTGCCTGAGTGACATTATACCAATAGTTGGGCGTGCATACAGTACAGTATGTAAACGTGCAGCCCAGCTTGGGAAAAGAACTAAAATAAGTAAAACTAGAAACAAAACAGCAATTCTCCAGTATTTGAAATTAGCACTAATGCTACACAACTCACTTGCCAGTATGGTAAAATCAGGGGGTGAGCCGCATTGGGGATACCATAGCAGGTTCTGCAGAGCGGGTTCCCCACCATGATTCTATAAAACCCCAGACTGCTGACACCAGGCCTTTAAAACAACAAAAATCCTGCAGTATGAGCTTCCACAGCAACAGTATGTAACAAGGTCAAACACAAGAAGGCACTATTAGGACACAAAAATAAATATGATTTTTAATAAAAGTACAGAACTTTACTGTAGCTAATTCTCTTCTGAAAGTCAAACCCAAAGCTCACCAAGATACAGAACTTTAGAAGTTTCTTAAACAGTATCACTCTAATGTACAGTAAAATGACAGTGTTTAAAGAAAGAATATTTATAATTGTTTTAAAAAAAAAGCAAGTATAGTATGATTACAAAAGAAAAGAATGAATAAAAAATCTAAAGAGAGGCACATATGTCTCCAGGATAAACAGAGTACTGTAATAGTTCAAGCATGGGTGTAATGATACGCTGACCAAATATGATTATGAAGACTCGGAACCTAATGTCTGTGAAAGCATCAGGCCCAACACAATTTTGTATTCTGTATACTTTACTGTGAAGTATTAGTACAATATTCTTGGGATTTCCTTCACACTATTCAGACGTCTTCATGATCAGCAGATTCTACCGGCAAGAACTACTGAGCAGGTCTTGGAGTGTGCCGTACCAGTAATCAAAGACCTCTTCACCCTGCTCAGAGAATAACATTTTGTCAGAGCATGTTCCCACAGGTCAGTCACAAGAAGCCTCTCTAAGGACCACCAAAATGAATATGATGTTTAGTGCTTTACTGTAGCACAATCTCTTCTGAAAAACAAACCCAAAGCTCAAAAAGATACAGTAAAGTATTGTAGAAATTTCCCCAACAGTATCACAGTAAAATTACAGTGTTTAAAGAAAGAATATAGGATCGGATTCACAGATACGTGTGAAATAAGTATGCACGGATTCGCAAACATACACACCTACATTGCAAGGCAACACCCATGACACTCCCCTTAATCGGACAGATTTTTGGTGACTTACGGCTCCATAGAGCACCCTTAATTCTACGGCCGTTTTTACTTGCCTAAGCTGCTTAGGTACATGTGTACATTACCAACCGCATCCTCAAAAGGCCATTTAAAAGCCTCCCTCACATACACTTTCACGTATCTTCGCATGTACAGAAGACAACCACGCCCCTCCGTGCGTATGTCACCGAGTATGATTTAGATGGACTTCCATGCCTAATGGACTTCCGTGCCTAAATGCTACGTAACTTTTGTAAAAAAAAGTTACTACACATACGCAGTTAATCCGATCCTCAAAATACGCACAGAAAAATAGAAAAATTGTATCTGTGAATCTGGCCCATAATGATTAAAAAAGTAAGTATGATTACAAAAGAAAAAGAATAAAAAAGCGACAGTAAACACAGAACCAGACATGTCCAGGATGTCTGTGGATGCATAGGACACAACCCAGTTTTGTATTCTGTAAACTGTTCTGTACAATATTAGTACAGTATTTTGGGGATTTCTCCACACTATACAGATGTCTTCATAATAAGCAGTCTCCCGGCAAATACTAAAGGGCAAGTAGCTACACAATCTTTTTCTGCAGAGAAAGAAAAAGTCCAGCTCCTAAAAATCACAGATCAACAATGTTATAATGTATGGTTTTGTATGTGCGTCTATTTAGCAGAAAGGACTTCTGGGAATGATCCAGCGTGAAATCGTTCCAGTGTGTACAGCTGCAGGATCGTCAGATAAATGGGAGTTTATCTTTTTATTATTGTTATTTATTATTATTATTATTATTATTATTATTATTATTATTATTATTATTGATTATTGATCATTTTTATTTTGTCAGCGTGTACCCTGCTTTACTATATGCACAGTCATCTTATACCCAGCTGTATATTAACAGTTGGTCAATTGATCTACAAAATGCCATTTCAGATGCCATGCTACTCACATATGTAACCTATGTATTCTTATCCACAGAGGGTATGTTGCCCAACATGCTGTACTACATGCCAACATCTACACCACTTAGGAGAAAAATCCAAAAAGAAAAATAAAGAAAAGAAAAGAAAATTGTGTACTGTACATATCTCTTCTACCATGTTTTTGCTATATTTTTTAGGTAGTCTTTTATTTTTAATTTTAATTATTTTCATTTTCATTTTACTGTACTGTACAAGAATTATTGTGCTTCTGTAGGAATATCAAATCAAAATATACTGTACGCCAAGATCCTTCCTCTCCTAATACTGTACTGTACATTAAGATCTGGTACAGTAGGTTTTGTCCCTGGTTGCCAGATAGACTATAGACTATATCCATGTAACTTCCTGCAACATTTGCATAAACTCACACTAATGCTTGGTATGTCTTCAAGTCAGGTTCCCACACTTCAGCAAGGATATACAGTAAAAGACCCACACAGGTAAGACACAAATGTGCCAGGGCTCTCCTGTCTCCTCTCACACACATCCTAATGGATGCGTCTCCATATCATACAGTATGCATTGGTAATGCGGCCACTCATCGCCAATGCAAATGGAGGGGCGCTGGGACAGTGGCGGGCTTTGGTGATGTGAAGAAGCTAGTTAAACCCCCTTCCCTTTTTTTTGAAAAATGGCCGTTCTCTAACAGGCATTTTTCCGAAGCAAAGCAATCAATGGTAGGTATGAATCTAACCCCAACCCTTTATCTTATCCTTACTCTAACCCTCCCCTTACATTACCTTAACCCTCTTTACCCCGCAGCCTGATCCTAAAATTCCCTTACCCATAGCGTGACCTTAAGACTCCCTTCCCCGCAGCCTAACCCTAAGACCCACTCCCCGCAGTCTGACAATAGAAATCCCCTCCCCGCAGCCTAACTTTAGTACTCACCTCCAGTCTGGTGTGGTGGGTTTGGTCCTTCCCTGTAGCCTGACCCTAGTACTCACCTCCAGTCCGGTGTGGTGGATCTGGTCCTTTCCTGTAGCCTGACCCTAGTACTCACCTCCGGTCCAGTGCGGTGGGTCTGGCGCGTGGTAACGGCAGCAATTTCCGATGAAAGAAATGGTAAACATGCCAAACGGCATGCTTATCCATTCATTCATAAAAATTTCTAAATAGTTGTATTTTCTAATCAGCTTTCGGCTGCCTGTATTTCTAAAATACTATTATTGGACCACAGACTTACACCACAAACTACCACATCCCCAAGCACAGCTAATTAACCCTTTTTTCCTGCACCCATTCCACCTCTCCTTCATAACCTTCAACTACAGTACCTTCTTCTCCAACCCATTCAACTTGCCATCATCTTCTCCCACTCACAGTACAGACACTTGCAAAAAAAACCCCAAAAAAACATATTTTTTAAGGGTAATGTTTTAAAGACACCAGTTTTTTTTTCTTGCAGGAAGTAGGGAGTGCAAGCAGTTCCTGGAGTGTACACCCTATGGCATTCTTCCCACAATTACATACAATTAATCCCCCACATGACACTAAAGGATTTCAAATGACTATAGGGTCTATTTAATGAGGCTGGGAGGGCGGCGTTATTGCACTAACGGCGCCATCCAAGCGTAGTTACACTCCCTTATGCCAGCTGAAGTTAGGGTAGCTTTCAGCCGGAGTAAGGGAGTGTAAAAACGCTCCAAGCAGGGGGAGTGTCGGGGGAGTGACCTGCTGTTACGCTGAGCGTTAGAACGCTCAGTGTAACAACGTAGGTCTGGATCAGGCCCAATGTCTTATCGGCACAGACTGAAGTGTGCGCCACATTAACCGCAGGCCTCGCGGTCTTGTACAACAATTTAAATAAAAAAAGAAGAGAAAAATATAGTTAATGTTACGTGCCGCTGCTAGAGCGGTGCGACTTCTTACCTCCGGATCCCGTTGCGTCTTTCCTCCTGCTGTGAGCACCCGCACATGCCGCCTGCGGCATGTAAACAAACCCACGTGGCGGGTTGCCAGCGGGCGCGCGCCTTCTCTCTGCATTTTCTGTCCTTCCCCGTTCTGGCTGCTGGCCAATCTGTGACCAGCAGCCTCTATTTGAATCTTCTGCTCCCAGCACTTGGCGCCGATTATAGCTTCTGTTTTTCAGTGCTATAGTCTGCTATATCGTGTGCCTAGTGCTTCTGCCTAGTGATCTGACCGTTGAGTGCCCTTTATCCTGACTTTATTCCTGCCTAGTTTATCTAGTGTGTCCAGTCCCTATTTCTCCCTCCTTGGTGTATTTATCCTCTTCCATTTGCCTGCCCATTTCCCTTGAGTGTATGTCTATGTTACCCCTTCGGGAGTTCCGCTGGATGTCCGTGTGTGTGCGTGCCCTTGTCCGTCCTGTCCTGTGAACTATCTTTCGTCCACCGTCCCTTGTTCATTGTTAATCATTGTCTGTCGCAGATCAGTTTCTTCCGACCTGCCCTGCTCCCTCTTTTCTTGAATCTCTCTCTCTCCCAGTTTGGGTACTCACCTCTGGTGTCTGAGTTCTCTTTTCCGCGGGTCCGATTCAATGGGGTATGACCAGGTTATTGGGCCGCAGTCAAATCCATCCCCACCATCAGGGCCTCTTGTGAAAACCTCCCGATAATAAAGTTCACGTACTCCGGCAGTCGACTCGGTCACGTTACCTCTCTCTTCGGTGGTCACCCCGGTACTCACTGAGGTAATCCCGGGGTACCATACCAATTCACTGATCTCTCCTTGACCACTCCGGTTCTCTCCTTGATAAACCCGGAGTGTCACAATTAGGCTGCTAGATCAAAACTGGCAGATTACAACCTAGCGCCACGATACATATATCTGTAGATTGTGTTAGAAAATATTAGTATTTATTTAAATGATAAATCAATATGTAAAAAGATACAGGTAAAACAACAATATGTTCACAGTGGCAGCTACAGTGGGGAGTGGCCCTTGACCCACTGTATGCACATGGTTAAGAACCAGACAAATCAATAGCAGCTACAGTGGGGAGTGGTCCTTAACCCACTGTATGTATATATTCATATATATCAAAGCAGAAATTAATAAACATATAGCAGGTTAACACTGCTGGAGGTAGATGTTATCCTCTGTGTGAATACACCACAGTATAATTATCAGTTAGGTGCAGTGAAAAACAATATGGTTCAGTAATTACAGTATAAAGTGGGGAGTGGACCTCAACCCACCTTTAGTATCACATATGGCAAATGCAATTGCCAGTAATAGATCACTCTCTGTCTCTGTTCCTGCAGAAATGGTCGGTACACAGTGGCAATAATGTTTTGTACCGCACAATAAGACTATGGGTATAGCGGGGGCCCAAAGTCTGTCAGATGATTGCACAGCCAAAAGTGACAAGTACAAAATATAATGGATATGGGGCACCACAGAATGTATATGCGTATATATATATAAAAGATAAGTGTTATAATGTAAACACTAGCCAGCACACCAATATGCAAAAATATAACAAATATTTAATGGGGATGACAAGACAAATATAGAGCCAAAGTAAAACAAAATATAGAAAAAATGCATAGACCAAGAGATGGAACTATAATACAAAATAACAGCAGAAGCTAACAATAAGCGCAGTCCATGCTGTAAATAAATGGAGGCTGAGCGTCCAAATGAACAATGAGGCTCATCATGGTGCCAACAGCAATGAGGTACGGCATTCAGAAGTAGTGGGCAGACCATGTGCACATCGCGGCTGCGGTGCCCGGCGATGACATCATCACCCGGGGCACACAGTCATAGATGCCGCGGCCGTAACCCAGCAACCACCGACGCCATCCGCACTGCAGTCAGGCTCCCAGCGCTAACGGTCACCGGAAAGACTGCAGAGTTTAAGATAGACACCAAAATACAATACATATAAACATAATGTGTAGACTATACATAAACTAATTAATTAATCTAAAACTAAATTTAAGTTTAATGAAAAACATATAGAAATAATAATTAAAAATTTTCATTACTGCAACCTAATTATAAAGAAAACATAATTACAAAAAACAAGACAGATTGAATTCCTCGTTGAGACCATGTGGAACCATGATCCCAAAGAGGTAAATTAAGTGTGCCTCCTGTTGAAGTAAAAATGTTTGTCTCTATTCCCCCCTCTCCTCATTGGGGGGACATGGAACAAAGGGATACATTGTAAATCCCTAATGGAGTGCCTACATTCAACAAAATGGCGAGCGAATGGGGGTGTTTTAGTGTCAACAATACTAAAAGCTTTTTTTTTTTTTTTTAAAGAGGACCTATGCATAGCCAAACGTTCCTTAATCATTCAAGTGGTCTTCCCTATATATAATTTAGGGCATAGACACCTAATAGCATAAACAATATAACAGGTTTCACAATCAATAAAATGTTTGATCTCAAAAACAATGTTAACCCGAGGGGCTACAAATTTGTCACCTAATACCAAAAAAGGGCAGTTTACACATCCCCGACATTTGTGTCTTTTTCCTAAGCCAATGTTTATGCACTTTAGTGGTAACATCGGTACGAACCAATTGGCTGCGTAAATTAGCACTCCAATTAAAGCTCATTTGGGGCATCTGTTGGGTAAACTGACCGAATCTCGCATCAAAATATGCCAATGCTTACATAGGGCTTGTTTAACACATGCTGACATGGTAGAATAGGTAGAGCAGAAGACCATCCGATCGGATTGGTCCTTCTTGTTCACCGTATTAAGTAACACATCTCTATCAAGTTTCATACATTTGTCAATGGCTGTATTAATCTCACTACGTCTGTAGCCACGACTACAGAATCGTTCTCCCATTTCCCGAAGGGACTGTATCAGGATATCGCGATCTTGGATAATCCTGACCAGTCTTACCATTTGGGAAAATGGGAGGCCAGTTTTTAGGGGTTTGGGATGGAAACTTCCTGCCTTAAGAAGAGTATTTTTATCGGTCGGCTTTCGATATAAAGAAGTAGTGAAACCAGTGGGAGTTTGA
This sequence comes from Limnodynastes dumerilii, assembly GCA_011038615.1. Lineage (NCBI taxonomy): Eukaryota > Metazoa > Chordata > Amphibia > Anura > Limnodynastidae > Limnodynastes > Limnodynastes dumerilii. The sequence continues at coordinate 52,076 of WWET01000725.1, read as the reverse complement.
GTTACAAGAATGTCCAAAAAGTTAATGAACACTGTTTCATAATTAAGGGTAAACTTAATACAAGTGTCTAAGTTGTGAAGTTTGTTTACAAAAGATATTAATTCATCAACACTACCCAACTATAACAGGAAAAGATTGTCGATAAATCGGATATAAAATCCAATGAAACCCGAAAAAGTGGGGTCAGACCTAATGCGGTTACTTTTAAAGTCATGCAAAAATAGGTTGGCAAATGCGGGGGCCATATTTGACCCCATCGCCGTGCCAACCAATTGAATGTAGAAAGCATTTTCGAATAAAAAATAATTCCTGGTAAGAATAAATCTAACCAGTGCCAACAAAAAATCTGCTGGAGGTCCCTCATATAGGTCTGAGTCCACAGCTTTACAGATAGCTTCCACACCAGCATCATGCCTGATGTTGGTGTATAGACTGGTGACGTCAAGCGTCACCAGTATAGTCTTACCCGCCAAATAGTTCATGGTTTTTAAACAGTTCAAGAAGTGACTGCTATCCCTGATATAACTATCAGTGGCCTGTACAAGAGGCTGGAGGAAGAAGTCCACAAACTGGGACAATGGCTGGCATAGTGAACCCCTCGAGGAGATGATAGGTCTCCCCGGGGGGTTCACCATGGTCTTATGCACCTTAGGCAAGATGTACATAGTGGGGACTATGGGGAAATATTGATGTAAAAATCTAGAAGTCTCCTCACTGATAACCTTCTTCTGACAGGCATCATTAATCAGATTATCAATCTCCTCTTTAAATGAATTTGTAGGATCAAAGGTAATCATCCTATAGCAATTACAATCATTCAATTGACGTTTGACTTTTGCTATATAGTCCTTGCGATTCAACACCACTACCGCTCCGCCTTTGTCGGCTGGTACAATAGAAATCTCATCATTAGTACTTAGCATTTTAAGTGCTTTTTGTTCATCAACAGTTAAATTCGGGAATCTAATGAAACCACGTGTCCAATTGCGAAAAATATCTTGCTTGACAAGTCGAATGAATACATCAATAGACGGACTAGAACTGGCAGGTTCAAAAACAGGAGGCCCGCTTAATTTACATTTTTGGGACCATGGTTCCACATGGTCTCAACGAGGAATTCAATCTGTCTTTTTTTTTGTAATTCTGTTTCTTTATAATTAGGTTGCAGTAATTTAAAATTTTTATTATTATTTCTATATGTTTTTCGTTAAACTTAAATTTAGATTTAGATTAATGAATTAGTTTATGTATAGTCTACACATTATGTTTATATGTATTGTATTTTAGTGTCTATCTTAAACTCTGCAGTCTTTCCAGTGACCGTTGGCGCTGGGAGCCTGACTGCAGTGCGGATGGCGGTTGCTGGGTTACGGCCGCGGCATCTATGACTGTGTGCCCCGGGTGATGATGTAATCGCCGGGCGCCGCAGCCACGATGTGCACGTGGTCTGCCCGCTACTTCTGAATGCCGTACCTCATTGCTTCCGGGCGCCCTGATGTGGACGTGTCATTGGATGATGCAGGGAGGATTCAGGTACTTAAATCTGAGCTTATATGTTCCCATTTGCCTTTTAGACCTTGATTTAACCTGTCATACATTGTTTGCTGCTCACACTTGCCCTGATGATGGCGTCCTGAAGGACCCCGAGACGGCTGTTGGCACCATGATGAGCCTCATTGTTCATTTGGACGCTCAGCCTCCATTTATTTACAGCATGGACTGTGCTTATTGTTAGCTTATGCTGTTATTTTGTATTTTTTGCTGAGTTCCATCTCTTGGTCTATGCATTTTTTCTATATTTTGTTTTACTTTGGCTCTTCTTATTAAATACTTTGTTCTTTACATAGTTGAATGTGCTGACAACAAAATCACACAAAAATTATCAATGGAAATCAAATTTATTAACCCATGGAGGTCTGGATTTGGAGTCAAAATTAAAGTGGAAAAACACACTACAGGCTGACCCAACTTTGATGTAATGTCCTTAAAACAAGTCAAAATGAGGCTCAGTAGTGTGTGTGGCCTCCACGTGCCTGTATGACCCCCCTACAATGCCTGGGCATGCTCCTGATGAGGTGGCGGATGGTCTCCTGAGGGATCTCCTCCCAGACCTGGACTAAAGCATCCGCCAACTCCTGGACAGTCTGTGGTACAATGTGGCGTTGGTGATGTCCCAGATGTGCTCAATTGGATTCAGGTCTGGGGAACGGGTGGGCCAGTCCATAGCATCAATGCCTTCGTCTTGCAGGAGCCATATTAATACAACATATAATGGATAGGGGGCGCCACAGAAACTATATCAACACCACTTAGAATGCTTAAATATATATATGTATAAATGGATTGTAAAAATTATTAATATTATTTATCTTCAACAAAGTATATGGCTCACAACATGAAATAGAAATAGTGTCCGACTGGCTGGTCCGGACACACTATATCACAATAGATGTGGTTATAGAATTGTGTACATATATATAATAAAGCCCAAACAGAGTGTCCAACATAGGAAACAATATGACTGCAGATGCAGTTAAAACAACATGTCCATTGCTGAATGCTTATATAGGAGTCCTATGTGTGCACTCTAACTATGATAAAATCCAGGTAAGGTTGTGCAGTCCTTATAAACCTCCTACAATTGGGCGAGGCGTCATTAGATGCAGTCAAACTAACAGCGAAGACTATAGCAGCAGCCACAATAGCCAGGAGAGCTCTCTGGTTGAGACCTTGGGCAGCTGACAACCAGTCCAAGGCGAGATTGCTTTCACTTCCTTTTTTAGGAAATTATGTATTTGGGGAAAGACTTGATGACATTAGGGTAGATCCAGAACTACGTGTGCCGTACGTTTATTCGCGGAGCGTATTTTCGTACACGTAAGTTCGCTACACTCCCCTCGGCACACCCCTTGCACGGACGTATTTTGTCAAAATACGCTACCCAAACCCTACCTTAACTTTTTCACACGTAACAGCGTACGTCCACTAATGGACGTATAGACTACGTGAACGTACGCCGCTTAGCACGCCCATACTGTACACTTTACATACAAACCTCCACCTACTTCACGTAAATCGAACGTATAGTTGTCTCATGTAAAATTGGCACGCCCACGCGTAAGTATTTACGTGACACATACGTGAATTTCCCATACGTTCACAATTATGCTACGTGAATGTGCGTATTATCTATGGTGCGCGTGCGCACTGCGATTTTACATCTCCGCCACACGTAAAATCGCGGGAAAGCGTAGTTCTGGATCAGGCCCATTATCACCAAGATATCGGGTGGCAAGTCTAACTGGCTACCACAAGATAGGGCACCCAAAAGACCGTATGTCTCCAGGCAATTCAGACAGACTCCACAAAAATACAAGGAGGCAAGATTGTATCAACCTGGCAGAGCGTACTTTAGAAAGTTACAACCTGGCATAATGAGGTCTAGCTTTCGAGGATACAGGGAGGGGAGGCCGGCCCTTTCCCCAATGACGCCACACCTGTTAACCCGACCAGCCCCATCAAGGTTGGGGGAAGGCTCCGTTATTTTCTGCAGCAGTGGAAGGCTACAATAACGGACAGGTGGGTACTGAAGATCATTGAAGATGGATATGTATTAGACTTTCTTCACAAAGATTTTTTGCATTTTTTTCATTCATCTTCATGTCCAAATAGTAAAGAGAAGAAGTTCCCTTAAGGAAAGTATTGAGGAACTTTTGAGTCAACAAGTGATCATTAAGGTCCCCCATAATCAAAGATTCAAGGGATGTTATTCAAAATTGTTTATTGTAAAAAAGAAGTCAGGAGGCTTTCGGACTATTTTAGACTTACGCTGCCTCAATCAGTATTTGCGTGTAAAAAAGATTTAAGATGGAATCTTTAAAATCCATTATGTCTTCTTTACATCAAGGGCTATATCTTACGTCTATTGATCTTAAAGATGTTTACTTACATATACCGATTTTTTTCAGTCATCAAAAATTTCTGAGGTTCTGCATCTGCGATCAGCATTATCAGTTCGCGGCTCTACCTTTCGGACTAGTGACTTCGCCAAGGACCTTCACAAAGGTACTGGTTCCCATTATAGCATTGTTAAGACAAGAGGGAATTTTCATTTGGCCATATTTAGACTATATTCTTATCGCAGCTCCATCTTATAGGCTATGCGAATTGCATACACAGATTTACAGGACTTTGGTTGGGTAGTAAACTTTCAGAAGAGTAACTTTGGGCCTGATCCAGAACTACGCCCGCGACCGAGCGTACGCCGGTCGGGAGCGTAAAACCGGGCGAAAAAACGCACTGCGCATGTGCAGGATGACAACTTCCTGTCGTCCGAAGGACATGAGCGTACAGCGAGCGTATTTTGAGCGTATTTTTCGCCCAAGGGGCGTGCGTTTTGTATGATCGCTCAAGGGGCGTGCGTTTTGTACGACGATAGTCTGGACGCTTGAGTTACTATACAGAGGCGGGGATAGCCATTTAAATTGTACAGTATGGGCGTGCTAAGCCCCGTACGACCAGCGTATCGAAAAGAAAATTCGCACGGACGCTTGAAAAAGTTAGGGTAGGGTTCAGCCGCCGTAAGTCGGTACAATCAATGGGAGTGTCATGGGCGTGAAAGTTTATACGCCCGGGCGATCATACGCTACGCTCGCCTGCGTAGGTCTGGATCAGGCCCTTTATCCCAAGCCAACGCATTAGATATCTAGGTGTAGAGATAGACATCAGGTTGGGCAAAGTTGTTTTTACCTCAAGATAAAATAAGGGAAGTCAATAGTCAGGTCAGGAAGTTAAGATCCAGACCCTGTGTCACCACAGAAGAATGTATGAAAGTCTTAGGGTTTATGTCCTCATCTATAGAGACTATAACATGGGCACGCTCTCATATGTGAAATTTTCAGCTTTGCTTCCTTAGGCAATAGGACAAGGACCCATGGAATCAACAACAGCTGATAGCGCTATCCTCAGAAGCAAGGAGAGATCTATTCTGGTGGTCCAACCAAGAAAACCTGAACAAAGGAAGACTCCTACAACAAATTTCTTTGGTTATACTTACTACCGACGCCAGCGATACAGGATGGGGAGCTATCTGCGAAGGTCATTGGATCTAAGGTTCCTGGGGAAATTTGCCAGAGGTAGCTCCATCCAACATTTTAGAAATGAGAGCGGTAATTCAAGCATGCAAGAAATTTTAGCACATTCTTCAAGGCAAGCATCTACTCGTTCAATCCGACAACATAGCTGTAGTGGCCTACCTCAACCATCAGGGAGGCATGAAAAGCAGGGCACTGATGGACAAAACAATAATTCTTCTGAATTGGGCAGAAACAACGCTCCTCAGTTTGTCAGCAACATACATTGCAGGAAAGGAGAATGCGTCAGCAGACTTCCTAAGCAGAACCGAAATAGACCCCTGCGAATGGGAACTGAGTCAGGAAATCTTCTTTCAGATATCAGCAAAATGGGGGCATCCACAGGTAGACCTCATGGCCAACAGATACAACACAAAGTTAAAAAAGTTCATTTCGAGGCACAAGGACCCTCAAGCGCTAGCAAGCGATGCACTCACAGCTCCTTGGGGCATGGTATATGTTCCACCCGTTCCCTATCATTGCGCAGACTCTAAGAAGAATTTTGGTAGAAGACATCACAGTGATAGCAGTTCTACCATATTGGCCACGGCGAAGTTGGTTCCCTCTTCTTCTTCAATTAGCAATAGAGGAACCATGGAGACTTCCAGTGATAGACAAGTTACTAACACAAGGGAAGATGGTGCATCCCTCTCTGGAGACATTGAAACTGACAGCTTGGTTGTTGAAGTGTCCCATTTGAGAAACCAAGGTTTTTCACGTAAAGTAATATCCACATTGCTGAAAGCACGCAGACCTTCAATGACCAAAGTGTATTACAGAATATGGGATACTTTCTAGAAATGGTGTCAAGTATACAGTATTTCACCTCGAGACCCCTCTATAGGTAATTTGTCTTTTTCCAACAAGGCTTGGATAAGAAAATAGCAGTGAATATCATTCTTGTTCAGATTTCTGCTTTAAGTACGATGCTGAACAGAGACTTGGCAGCAGATAGATATATTAAGAGATTTATCCAAGCAGCAATGAGGATTAAACCCTCCTTTAAGTATCCTGTACCCAAATGAGATCTTAATTTGGTACTTCTGACTTTAACCAAGCCACCCTTTGAACCTTTGCAAGAAGTTTCATTAAAATTTCTCACATGGAAGATGTCCTTTTTAATAGCGATCATTTCAGCAAAAAGAATATCCGAATTACAAGCATTGTGGATAGAAGAACCCTATACAATAATATTTACAGATAGGGTAGTATTTCTTGCCCAAAGTTGTTTCAAGATTTCACATTAATCAAGAGGTTATCTTACTTTCTTTTTTTTCAGAACCTACCAGTCAAGAAGAAGCAGAATTGCATTATCTGGATGTGGTTAGAGCACTCTAAATATATTTAGAGGAAAAGTACTTTTCGCACAACAAAGCAACTATTTGTCTTAACGGAGGGAAAGAATAAGGGTGGTGCAGCATCCAAACCATCCTTGGCAAGATGGATAAAATCTTGCATCTCGGAGGTGTACAAGTTGAAGGGTATCCCAATACCCACAGGAATTAAAGCACACTCAACTCGTGCAGTGTCTGCATCCTGGGCCGAAAAGAGAGAAGCATCTCTTCAGGATTTGTGCAAAGCAGCAGGATGGGCATCCACCCATACCTTTGCGAAACATTATAGACTTGATTTACTGGCCTCATCAGATACCAGTTTTAGACGGGAAGTTTTAAGTGCAGCAATATAAAAAAAAAAGTCATTAAACGTAATAAGGTTGGTATAAGATTATTCCCTCCCCTAAGGGTTATACTGCTTTGGTATGACCCAAAGTTAAGTACTGCCAGGGAGGAGGATGAGGAAACTATAGATTATAACTGATAATGTGGTTTTCTTGACTCCTCCATGGCAGCACTTACTTCCCTCCAGTAACGTTGTTTTTTGTTTTTTTCTCTGTTACTATTTTTCAGCTATGGGAGTTGGAAGACACCGGTGGAAGGGAGGGGCGGTCCTTATATAGGCCCGGATCTTCTCTTTTTCCTTGACCTTATCTCAAGATTCCCAATAAAAAGAATCAACAAAGTAATTATTCCCATGTATAGATTAAATATATAGATTTCAAATATACAGACTAATATCCACACATAGAAGTCAATAACTAACACAAAAAGTATAAAGATAGAGGGGTAGCACTACATTCCCATGTAGATGGTGGGAATGATGTTATCCCTTAATTAAGGGGCTTTTGGAATTCCATATATAGATTTATTATTATTATCCTCCTTATTTGTGTTAATAATTGT
>WWET01000725.1:0-28259 GCA_011038615.1 Limnodynastes dumerilii | reverse complement strand
TGTTCTGATATTTTTTTTTTTATAGGTGATTTATAAGTTACTTCTTTCACACAGTAAAATAGTAGTTTTATATTGAAGAAACAGACCTAATAGTAATAGCAGTATACAATGCATTAGTAGAGCACAATACACAATGTACAGAGCCTGTGTCAGTGCATAAGCACTGTTTCACCAATCCCACCTGCTTTCCTAATGCAGCACAGGCCAGGACCATCTTCATCCATGTCAGTCCAGATCACATGTCCGCTAAGCCACGCCCATTTAGCGGGTCCCGCGAAGCCACGCCCCTTTTTTAATTTTCACAAATTTTTTGCTCATTTTTTAATATTTTTTTTCTTTTTTCAATCTGGGGGGGTTTCTGGGCAACCAGAAACCCCCCCTGGGTGCGCCACTGCTCAATATAAAATTACAATCCCTCAGTCTATATTACATACAGCTAGAACCATTGTAAAATGCTACAGCTGCCAGGGGTGCCAGCCAAAGGGGGGAGCCGCCCAGTGATGCCACCCGTGGCTAAGAGATAGTGTCGCCTATTGCAGCGCTGGTCTGGAGTCAGACTGTGGCTGGATGCTTTAAAAATGAGGGCTGGCTGGTTGCTAGGATACCCGCGATCACAGGCTTCTCTGGGAAATGGGGGGATGGAGCCTGGAGGCACATGATGGGAGTACTGGGGGGGGGGGGCTGGAGACAATTCCAGTCTCCAATTACAGTTTTCCAAAGGTAGAGGAGTGGCATATTGGCTTTATATGCTGATATTTATCATTTTGGTTAATTTCATGTGAGATAACTAAAATAGGTAATCCATACAATTTCCAAGCCCAGGAAGTAACTTTGAGTAAGTCAATTTTCTGCATTTTAATCCTTTTTATTTTATAAGAATCTGTTTGCAAATTGTATGTCATTTTGTTATCATTGTGATTTATTTTCGTATTAAAAATCAATTAATAATTTTATGTTTCTGTGTTCTTACAAATTCATGTGTCAGACATGACTTATTAAATGATACTTAGTGGTAACATGAGAGACCATTTTGAGTTTATGATAATTCAGATAACATATACTCTTTGATTTGTTTAAGGGGGGAATTGAAGACCTCCAGGGACAGTTGTGCACTGTCCTACCCATCTTGGTGGTGGCAGCTTTTTGGTAATAAATTATATCTGGGGTACACAATGGGCATTAGTCAGTTTAGACAGACCAAGGGCCAAATTTACTAAGCTGCGGATTTGGAAAAGTGGGGATGTTGCCCATAGCAACTAATCAGATTTTAGCTCACACTTTCCTATTACATACTAAAGAATGTCAGCTAGAATCTGATTGGTTGCTATAGGTAACATCTCCACTTTTTCAAACCCGCAGCTTAGTAAATCTGGCCCCAGGTTGTTTTTTTAGTTACCTTTTGGGCCAGATTTACTAAAATCGATTTAGTGTAACTAGCCGGAGAGTGCATGCACTCTCCACGTTTTTTAAAGCGCTGAATTTACTAAAGTGAATTCGGGCTAAAGGGTTAGCGAAACTCGCCGTAGTATAAATTGCTATGGTGGGTTTCAAAAGGCAGAGCATACAAATCGCTGTATTTACTATACAGCAATTTGCAAAATCTCTGTAAACTTGCCTCTAACTCAGGCAAGAAAATAGAAATGGGTGTGTGTGTCAATTTCCTATAACACATAAATAAAAAAGCCATAAAGCCCTTCATTTAAAATAACTTAACATGTTCTCCTGACCATTCCTATTATGTTTAATGTACCCCTTCAGTATATTTAAAAAATGAATGTCCAAAAAAAAATATTTAATATTGTTAATACTTACGGTTTTGTAGTTTTCTTTTCTTCCAGTCGACAGGGTGAGTCTGGGCCAGAATCTTTTTGAGGCTGTTGATTGGAGACTGGTCTTCCTGGTCCCTCCAGCGAATCACTCATGTCATTGCAGGACCCATATTTATACCCTCTGACGGGAACTCACAATTAAAATATATGAAGTTTATTTTAAACTTGTTAATAAGTACAAGTAAGACAAAATATCTAACAATAAAAGTTCAGCTCATACAATCCATTATTGGTTATGCTGAAACTGTTAGTACATTTAGTGCTTCCCAGAGTATGAAAAGAGGTTGCAACAATTAATTAAAAGATACAATGTCACAGGTTTAAAAGTACACATGTTAAACAGCCACAGACCAATACATACTGTGAGAAAATCATAGCAGCAGATAATGAAGAGAATCAGCTTATTGTAAATGTACAGGAACCTTACCCTAATAACTAGCAATCTCACGATCGCACTTCACCCATTCCAGGTTCATAGCTGAACCTACTCTATCTAACAGTGTGATCTCTTCTAATAGAGTGTAAGGAGCTGAATATGAATATGAACAGCGGCCCTGTACACCAGGGCCACCAAATATCACCACCCAACGCGCATTTAGTCCATCAGCTTATTCATGGGAGGCAATCATTCATGGGAGACAAGCATTGACTGTCTCCCATGAATAGGCTGATGGACATGATATTCGATGGCCCCAGTGCCACCGAGTGGAGATTAAAAAACAGATATAGAAGTCAGTGCCGGATGGGCCTACATATCCCAGATTACCCCATGGCCAGGGGCGGATTGCCCATAGGATTTACAGGGAATTTTCCCGGTAAGATGGTGGCCTCTGAAGACCACTCAGCAGCTCCTATTTATTTATTTTTTTAAATGCCTCACCTCGCCCTCGGTGCATATTTACGGATTTCGTATGGCAGGCACACCCCCTCGAGTGTAGTAACGAAGCTGGTACACTCAAGGCCCATATGCTCACATTTTTATTGCGTTACATCTGCCCCACGCATGCGCAGTAAGTACAAATGGCCATTTTTCTGCTTACAAACACTGTAAAAACGCACCCGAGCGTAGGTCTGGATCAGGCCCAGTGTGTTTTGGGTGGTGGTCACTAGGCTACTGTATGTATTGGGTGGTGATATTTTGCACTGTTTTTTTATTATGTATTTCTTTATTTCTGTACTGATTAAGTTTAAATATTTTTTTTACTCTGTTAATGCTGATTTCGCCCAAATGTAGCCTCTTGCAGATTGGTTTCCAGGGCCATTTTAAGTTCCCAATCCGCCCCTGCCCATGGAAAGTTAAAGTTGAGAAAGTAGAGATAATGGGCCTCATCCAGAGCTACATATACATTACGTTTCCTAGCGTAGCGAACTTACGCTTGCGTATTTACTTTCCTTGTCACTCCCCTCGGTCGGACGTAGTTTAGCCGTGTTACACTTTCCAAACCCTACCTTAACTTTTCCAAGCGTAACTCCTGATGGCCGTAATGGCTGCACGTACTTACGCTGCTAAGCACGCCCATACTATACAGTCTAAATGCCTCACCTCGCCTCCGAAGCGTAATTACGGGTGTTGTATGGCTGGCATGCCCCTTCGTACGTAGTTACGATGGCCCTTACGCTTTTAGTTACGTGGCGGAACATCTGCCGCGCGCATGTGCCATAAGTACTGATGGGTGCATTTATGCTAGCGGCTAGTGTAAATACACGCACGTACGTGGTTCTGGATCTACCCCAATGGTTTTTCTGGGGAACACAAAGGGGGTGGAGAGAGAACACAGACCGATGTGTGAGGAGGAGAAAAATATTTGAGACAGATCTATGAGAAGCCAGATATAATTGATCTATTAAAGATATATATGTAAAAAAGCCATATTGGACATGACCATTTATGAAACTGTGAGAAAACATGTATTTATATAATCAAACCCTGGTTCTTGTGTGTAAACCTGAGAGTTTTATCCTTGTGTGAGATATACATGAAGTGAATGGGAAATATAGACTGAACTCCTGTGTCAGGAAATTCAGGCTGTGATATAAACTCAATCATTGTATCATATAATTAATTAAAGATTATTCCAGAGACTGACATATATCAATAAATTTCACTATCTGCATCATTGGTGATATAGAGATCAGATACAAATCTAAAGAATATAAGTCTACTTAGAACTGTGAGAGTGCAGGCTACAGCATTGTTGGATGAAAAGCTTACCTGGAGTAAGATCCCATCCCTGGAGTCCCAGGTGTGGAAGAGAAGGTCTAGGGAGTTCTGGCCAGCAGTGAATCAGCATTGATTCACAGCTGGCCATTCAAATGGTGCATCCACAAACTAATCAGGAATCCTGGTAACCATCTTGGAAAGGCACAATGCGGTAAGTCAATCAGGGTTTGCTGTGTTACCGCTGTTACCAGGGAGAGAGAAGAGTACCTGTGCACCACGTTGGGAGAGGGACAGGCCAGTAGCAGTCCAAGAAGGACAGGATAGAGCACAGTTAAGCCGCTGCTGGGAGCAAAGCAGCAGCGACAGAAGCAAGAAAAAAGCACCACCGTTGTGAGGGGCTGAACAGGCGCTGAAGGCAGGAAAGAAATAGCTTGTAGGCTGGGCTGGGTGAGACCTTGGTTGGGGACCTCTTCTTGTCCCCTCTAGACAACAAGCATTTGGTGACTTACTTGGGACATCTTGACAGCAAAGCACAACAGTCCATGTTTGGGCTTCCGCAGAACCTCCTTACACTGCCACCAATGCTTTTCTCTCTCTAGATCCAAGATGGAGGGGGTGAGTGATTTGCCATTAGAAAGCCACTAGGCTTTTTAGTGATATACAGCACTAGGCCCTATTATGCATTAATGGTGCTAGGTTCTTGTAGTATAGGGCAGTAGGCTCTATAGTTACTTCTGGAAACTAAGTCCTTTATACAAGACATTAGGCTCTGCAGCAGAAAGGGCAGTAGGCTCTAGGTTAGAGAGAAGTGGGCCCTAGTTAGGTAAGGGCAGCATGCCTTTATTGGGGTGTGGGTCCCCGCTTAGAAAGTCTGATTTTCGAAAAATCAGACTTCTCCCAGCCAGTTGCGAACTGGCTGGGATTTCAATTGTTACGCCTCGATGAGGCATAGGAACCGATCCACGGAGCTCCGAAAGCTCCATTCAGCTAAATGATAGGTAAAAATAGTCCCTTCCCTAATTCTAACCCTAACCCTCCCCTCTCACTGCCCTAACCCTAACCCTCCTTTCCTGGCAGCCTGACCCTAACCCACCCTTCCCAGCAGCCTAACCCTAACCCTCCCTCCCCTGCAGCCTGACCCTAACCCTAACCTTTCCTCCCCTGCAGCCTGACCTTAATCCTAACCCTAACCCACACAGATAGTTTACTTACCTGTTCCTGCTCTGGCGATAGCAGCGACGGAGGTGCGGTGGAGGGATATCACAGACGGCGGAAGGATAACGGTAATTGCAAAAGTGAATGGGTAAAGTATGCCGAACGGCATGGAACTGGGATTGCGGTTCTTCGGGATCCAGTAGAGACCTTTGAGGTGAGAACGGATATTTTTGTGTTGTAGGATGCCGAGGTTACCCACCCATAAACTAACCCAAAAGAACAGAGAGCAGTGGAGTGAGGAAGGGAATCCTGGACTCACCAATAGGTTTTTAATATACATTTTATGGCCAATGTTGTGGAAGTGATCCACTGGCGCTAGCACCTTACTCCTTTATATACATGTTTTTTTACGCTAGTCATCACTGAAATTACTCTAAGCCATTTATTGCATATTGTATCTAATGTATTTCTGTTTTATTTTACTGTAGACAACTGCATATCTGTATGTTGCTTTATAATATGCTGAAAGATACGTGCTGGGACATAATGACAGTGGACAATGTATTTTGTATTATAGGAAAATAAAATACATTTAATTTTTCTAAACTAATTACTTTCTTAAATATCTTGCCATGGTACTATGGTGCAAGGCCAAGGTACTAATGTTTGCCATCCATATGTGCCCAAGGGTGTAATAGTGCTTTGGGTATGAGCACATTACGCTTTTAAATTCATAGTTCTAAAGACAAGTTTCTGCAGTGGGATTGTGAAATCATTTCACCACAACAAACACCATAAATTGATACTCTTTGTATTGATAAAGTGGATATTAGAAGCTGTTCTATGGAAAATATTAATGTAAATGTATGATACAGCTAGAGAGGTAGAGTACACCCTTATACTGCCCCACTTTCAGCACTGCTTTATATAATAACCATGGGCTGTATCCAGTGCTGCTGCTGCTGCTGGAGCTCCACCAACAGCAGCAGTGAAGTTTCAATGCCAGATCACCAAGCGTTCCTAACTCCCTTGAGTGTGAGGAGAGACCATTTCCCTTGTGCACACGAGAGTTTCTCCACCAGGACCCTACCTTAACATTTTTGAAGCTTCCCCACAGATAATGCTTATGGTGCAGAAATAGAGATTAACTAAACCCTTGCCGTACAATTTACATACCTCCTTCCACCATACGTACTGGACATAAACAACCCTCCCGTTCCTGCTCGGCCAATGTAAAGGCTTCCAACATTGAAGCCTGAATCCTGAGGATTCAGATCCTTGCTGGGAATTTACTGCATACACACAGTAGCGGAATGTGAACGTTTTCTGTGTGCAGTGTGCCGAAAGCGTCCACATTTTGTAGATCTGGATCCAGCCTTGTGCTAGTACTGTAATTTATGGAACATTCAACTAACATTACATTATCAATTATTGATGCTAAGAAGAAGATAATATTCCGTAGATATTTTGAATTTAAATGAACTTTTCTCTTTAAGAGAACGGGAAGATGTAATCCAGGCAACAATGGATCTGTGCTGAGCATACACTTGGATTCTTATTTCTGCATGTCTTATACATGTTCCCATTATCTTTACAGTTTTTTCCTAAAGGTTTTATATACTGAAAACCAACCATAAATAATGCTACCTTTGAAAATTACATTGACCTAATTCCAAATTTTTGTCTGTTTTGTTTGCATTGTGAACTAATGACATCACAGTAAAACCGAGATGTTACCAATTGTTGCCCATGGTTGAAAATGTCTTTCTGCAGACTTCTATGACATCACCTAAAGCACTGAGTCACGAAACATCCTCAATTTGTTCCCCTGCCAAACCTGTCCCAGCAATCATCACTCTTTTAAGGTCACTAAGGGTTCTTGCACTATCCATTGTGAAAGTAAATACAGGGTATTGAATTACATAACCAGGAAAAAGTACGAAGAAACGCTAAATAATAAACTGCGTTTAAGACAAAAATGAAAATACAAAACTGGAAAATGAATAGCATGCATAGCAAATGGTAATTTGTGTCTTTCAATGTGAATTACCTCAAGTGAGTATCATATAATAAAGTAAAATAATAGACTGGAGAAGATGGAGAAATTTAGTACAAAAATTATATTAAAATGGCTACCTGACAGAGGAATAACATATATTACATTCATTTTAAATACCGTTTTAAGCCATTACATACATTTTATATAAAACAGGTTCCTTAATACAAAAAAATTGAACATATTCTACTTACTTTGATAAGTCTGGTCTAGTGCTTTATATATTTAATAGATATTAGGCCCACAAAATGGTGTAGAATTAACTACAGGGTCACATTTTTTAACTAAAGACAGCTGACAATTAGCTGCCGGCTGTCTGTATGTTGCAAACACATCTTTCATAGCGGCGAATGGAACATTTTAAAACCCATAAAAGAGAGGCATTGCAATGCATTTTATATACACCAATATTCTAGTTTTTAATAGTTACAAAACCCCTGCACAATTTTAAGCTATTAAGCTATAATGGATTACTTTTCCTCATGAAATGCAGCTTAGTGAAGCTTATTTTTTTTTAAATAAATTATAAAAGTTATGGGATGGCATATTACAACTATCTTTATTTCTCATGCCGTTCTGGTTACTCTACAGTAAGATATGGCTCAAGAATAACAGCTTTCAAAATGACACCTTTTACCTAATTTTCTGTAAAACTTTAAACTTCTCATGTGTGATGTGTGTGGCTTCCTGAAAGCACTCACCTCCTGAACAAATCAACCTGAATTAAAGGCACCGACAACAGGGTTGGGAACGATAAATTTTATTATTAACATAACAATTTCATTTGATTGACTATCAAAGATCAACTAGGATCTAATAACATTAACTTAAAATTTTGATGGGGGCCAAAGAAAGCAGGTATAAAATGAACAAAATAATGAACAAAGGTAATAAACATAACATTTCCAACCATATAACATCTTCATAAATAGCATTTACAAAAAAACCCCATACCCGGCGCACTCCATCAGCCCTCGGCATAACACCTCATTTAAGTGTAATATGAGACTGCCCGCATGTGCGCGTCTCTAGCCTCAGGCAACACCACCACGACTAGGGCAAAGATAGTTGCCAACGATAACTTCTTAACAGACCTAGACAGAGAACAACACCATAACCAAATAGAAAACTAAACAAACTATATATATATATATATATAATATATAACTCGTATATGTCTGCTTTCCGCCACAGCTCCAACCTCAAACTAACAAACTTGCTAAACCAACAAGAGCTATCAGGGAGGGAGGGTGAAAAACCAGGAGAAAAGAAGGCCAGAACCAAAGATACAAGCAACTCCAACATCAAACTAACAAACCTGCACAACCAACAAGAGCAATCAGGGAGGGAGGGTGAAAAGCCAGGAGAAAAGAAGGCCAGAACCAAGGCTACAAGGGATTATAAAAACTCATACCCCCACAACTCCTCCCCCCAGGCCAGAGGAGACCAATCACTGCAATAAGAGGTGAGTGTCACCAGTAAAACACACCCACCTACCCACACAGGGAGTTTAATTTGCTTCATGTTAAATTTATTAACTCTCTGCTGCTCTATTTAATGAATAAATAACTGGGATGGACAATAGTTAGTTATTACTCATTTTTCAAACAAAGTTGTACAGATGTTATATACAAAGGCTAAAAATCTACATTCTCTAATTCTTGTGGCCTGTTTTGTTACAACCACTAAATATTTTGTTGGTTGTTCCTTTCAGCTTCTATGGTAGAATCACTTTTACACACACTTTTAGATAAACAGCAATCCCAGTTATATATTTATACACATGTACTTTTAGGTCCCATTCTATAGTATATGCTAAACCAATTACACAAATTCAGTTTATAATGCAATCAAAACAAATATATGTAGTCCATCATAAAGGTCACATTTCTAAACATAAAATAGCAACTAGCCTTTTTTTTTTTATAACTTTTCATAATTTAAATCATGAAAGAGAATTCAAAGAAAACAGATAGTGAAAACCTACATTTATATTTCAGTAACCATGCATAACTATCAGCCCTGAAACAATCATTTGAATTTTAAAGATTGATTGTGTTGACATTTAGGAAACTCAATATTCTTTATATCAAATTTTTTCTTTTAGTCATACAAAAAGTGTCATAAATCACTGTAATTAGTTATCAGTCAACAGCCAAGAAACACTTGTAAGATAAGTAGCACATATCAAAGCTACATTAGCCTAGAAGTACTGTAGAATGAAAACAAATATATACATTGTTCTACTCAGACATAAGAAAAGGCAGCATATGATCGTTGACCAAACGACTGCATACCTGATTGTTCAGGCAGTGCTCCACCAGATTGGTGTCAGCTGGGTTTGGCCTTAAGGTTGCAGTCCCCTGAGGCGCTACAAATGGAAACTGCTTAACACAGACACACAAAAGAAATCAGCCGCTAAAGCAGCAGGTGGCCTTGCTGAGGTAATCAGTATCACATTCATCTGAAAAGCAGTCTCAATTTCCCAACCAGTGTCTGCTAAAGGGGCCTTCTATGCATTCCCAATGCTACAGGGAACACGTGGAATACATTGACTGCTCTAATTGTCCACACTCATTCACAGCTGAATGAATTATATGTTGCCACTTTAGAATAAAGCAAACACCTATCACAACAAGCATGTCATTAGTGTGCAAATGCCTGCTGCTCTGCTTAACCAACTGTGTATACTGTATTGTTTTTTCATTGAATGGGTTCTAGGATAGCTGTCATTGGTTTGTTTTTATTATTATTGGTCTTTTTTTTTGTTTATTGCAAATGTCTGCATCAGGTCTTGACTTTAATTATGCAGTCACCTAAATTCAGCATTATAATATAAAGCATATATTTATACATATATTTTTTTTCTTTTTTTTTTAGATACATAATTTCTTCACAGTGTGGCTTACAATCTACCACTGGTAACACACATCCATGCACAAGATTGGCAGTTTAGCAAAAATCAGAGCAGTATAAATAAATTACTCATTGGGGCATTACTTAATGGTAATGTTGTCTATCACAATTAATCAGACAGTTAATAGCTAGAATATTCAGTACATGTGGGGGAAATGAAACCTAGAATCTGATTTGAAGCCATGGGCAAAATTTCCTCATTTTATCTTTACAAGCCCTGCATAAAACTTCTATACAAAGAAGCACCAAAGTAAACTCTGTATCACCACATTTGGCCTGGTTCAGATTTACGTGTGACTTACGTGCACACGTACGGAGTTCTGGACTTTTAAGTGTCCAGAACCCTACCTTAAGTAATAAGCACGGATCAGTGTTCACCCCCGGCCCTTCATTTGCATGTCTAATCCCACCTGTGTGGACCGACCCCTTCTACGGAAGTCCACAGATGGAACTTAGTTCTGTATGCTGTGACTTCACACACGTAACGCACAGGTGCAGATGTTACCTGTCAAGTGAACTTACGCACCTGATATGTGTAAGTCTCCTTCCGCACGCATTTCTGAATTCCAGCCCATTGTTAGGAATTTTGACACATTTCAGAACAATAATAAAGCAGATATGAGGCACATTAAAGTATAGAGATGTACTAATATTACCTTAATATACAATGACGTCTAGAGGGTTTTGTAGTACATACACTAGTGATGTATTAACTACTATATTCACCCACTTATCAACTGAAATGCAGTGAACCCAAACAGTGCATATAACCTACAAAGCTAACAGGTGAGGGAAGAGACAGTATATCTTAGCCTCCATTTAAAATATACTATGGGGCCTCTATATTGTATCACTAAATGTAGAAATGTTACCACTATTTGGATATCAATATCCTTAACTCTTTAACCTTTTCAAATAGTAATTTTAGGATTTTTGTCCTTATGGAGAGAGACTAAGGAGGATTAATAGAATATGATAGTTTAGTGGTTAAAAAATATCTAATCATCAGCAATCATCATCTGGGATTTTCTCCAGAGGTGGTTTGGAAGGTATGTATTAAAGTGTTACAAAATATGGCAATTTTTCTTCACCTGCAATTTACTGACATCCTCAAACTCTGATAAATGAAAATATCCCCCTGCCAGCAAGAAGATTGTCTAAATTACTTTTGTCAGCCTATATTTTTGAATGGTTGTGGAAAAAAGTAACAACAGTAGTATTAATTGATTAACTGAATAAATGAATTAATGAATTAATTAATTAATTAATTAAATGTATGTGTGTGTGTGTAGTGTTTTCCTAAATTAAATTGCTCTCTAAATTTATAAGATTGTCAAAACTAAATAAACCATTAAGCATTCTTTCACAGTTCATAGTGCTCATCCAAAACAGGGTGGTCTTTCTCCATTAATTATTCTTTTAGTGGAGAGTATTGCTACACTTTGTTGAGAAATATGTCTTAAGAAATACGTCCATTGAAAAAAGTCTGATCAGAGCAATCAAATTAACTCTAACTGATAACTACTTCTCCTTTAATGTAATATGCTACAAGCAGGTTTGAGGTATTGTGATGGGTCTTTATGTGGAGATGCCACATTCATGAATCTTCTGTGTATGAGTGGATGGAGAACAATGCCTTCTAAAATGTATGCAATGTCTGAATAGTAATTATATAACCTTGTTATCACATCAAAGGTCATTAATTTAAAAAAAGACATCTTTCTTAACCCCCCCCCCACTTCTCTCCCTTGACACACCTACTACTACCACCTTTCTTGTCCCGAAAACCATCGACACCCACAACTCTAGAGTACTACATAATCTTTGGAAACTCCATTATCTTTGGAAACTCCATTATGCCTATGACTCTTGGTGGGTCATAGGGATACTTTTTACACTTCTATTTTTAAATCTTACTCTAAAATTGATATGATCCTGCTCATCCATGTCCTTACCTTAAAACTGTAAAACACAGCCATTCATCCACGCACCTAGTCTGATCATTGTCCAGTTTCTGTGGATCTCTCTGGCACATGAGGCTCCCCATGGCATTCAGGGTGTAAATTAAACCCTTCTGCATGACCTGGCTATTGCTGAACAGCTTCAAAGCCCCCTGATGGATTACTTTGAAATCAACTGCACCCCTGACATTTCTCAAATGACTATCTGTGATGCCCATAAGGCAGTCATTAGAAGATATATTATCACCCATGCCTCCCTATCCAAATGGCACAGATTAGCTAAGATAACTACTTTTTACTCCACCTTTCATGAATTTGACTTCAATCTAATGATTTATCGTTATTATTATTATTATTATCATTTATTTATAAGGCACCACAAGGTGTTCGCAGCGCCATACAAAATACAACAAAATATAGTACGGACATACAGGGTAGGGATGGACAGCCTATTATATATTAAATACAATGGACCTGATTCAGAATTAAGAAGGTGCTTAAAATAAGAGAGGAATGTCACTTCTGGGCTAAACCATGTTGATTGCAGGGGAGTCATATTTCACCTGTTGCGAGTTGAGAAGTGATGTTTCCTAGCTCAAGTCTAAATAACAGTGCAATAGTAAAGCTGGTCAGTATCTGTGTGCAGTAAGAAATTCAAAGATATATCTCTGCATGCAAAAAATACAATTTACTTGACTCCCCCTGAAATCAGCATAGTTTAGCCCAGGACTGACATTCCTCCCTTTATTTTAAGCACATTCTTAAGTCTGAATCAGGCCCAATATGACTATAAAAATATCACAGAAACGCAATAAAGTGAAGCAAGCACTGAAAGCAAGGCAAAATGTGAGGTGTCAAGCTTGGAAGATCACGTAGCAGAGGATAGAGCGCAGTGAGAGGTATAGAGGAAGTCACCAGGTGGGGATTGGGTAAAAGGATAGCAGAGGGGGACAAGAGGGTACAAAGTGAGGAGGGACTGGTGGAGGAAGGAACAACATTAGGATGGAGGGCCCTGCTCACGCGAGCTAACACACTATGTGGGAGGGAAGAACTTACAGAATACATAAGGAGAGGGAAGGAAGTGGACTGCTGTTGTGAGCGGAGGAGAGTGGGAAGGAAGAGAAGGAATAGATGAAGGATGCAGTGTGGATGTTAAGTTGGGGAGGGGTAGGCTAACCTGAACTGGTGGATTTTGAGTGAACGCTTAAAGACCTGCAATGTGGGGGAGAGTCTGACTGCAGAAGGAAGGTCATTCCAGTGCAGAGGTGCAGCACAGGAGAAGTCCTGGATACGGGCGTGAGATGTGGTGATCAGTAAAGAGGTCAGATAGCGCTGGTTAGCAGAAAGGAGAGGGCAGGAAGGGGTATGCATGTTGATGAGGGAAGGGAGGTAGGGAGCAGTGGATGAGGAGATGGCCTTAAAGGTGAGGGTAAGGAGTTTAAAGAGAGGTCTGAAGCGGACAGGAAGCCAGTGGAGGGTTTGACATAAAGGAGAGGCCAAGGTAGAGCGGCGTGAGAGGAAGATGAGCCTGGAAGCAGCATTGAGTATAGATTGAAGGGGGGCAAGATGGGTGAGCAGGAGACCTATGAGGAGGAGGTTACAGTAGTCGAGTCATGATATGATTAAAGAGTGGCTAACGGTTTTAGTAGCTTCATTGGTGAGGAATGGACGAATGCGTGCAATTTTGCGTAGGTGGAAACAACAAGAATAAATAAGAGAAGGCAAGGATGTGTGGTATAAAGGAAAGTGAGGAGTCAAGGATGACACCTAGGCAGCAAACTTGAGGGGATGAGGAGACAGAGGTATCACCAATGGTTATCGTGATGGAGGGCGGGGAGGAAATCCTAGGGGGAGGAAAAACAATCACTTCCATTTTGTCCATATTCAGCTTGAGGAAGCATTTGACCATCCATGTGGACAGGGATGATGGGGAATATTGAGGGGAGCTGGAGGCAAATGATGGGGAATACTGGGGGCCTCAGAGACATGATGGGGTTATTGGAAGGGGGGCTGCAGAGACATAATGGGGATATTGAGAGGATGCAGAGCCATGATGGGGAAATTGGGGGGCTGCAGAGACATGATGGGAAATTGTAGGGCTGCAGAGACATGATGGGGAAATTGATGGGCTGCAGAGACATGATGGGGATACTGAGGGCTACAGAGACATGATGGGGATACTGAGGGCTGCAGAGACATGATGGGGAAATTGGGGGGCTGCAGAGACATAAAATGAGGGGTATACCACTTTAAAAGCGCTATAAAAATCTCAGCAGCAGCCCACAATCATCAAGGGGTCCTAATCCTTATAAAACATATATGTAAAAAAGAGGGTGATGATGAGGAACAGCGCTGGGATAGGATCTATACCAATAAATCAATAAAAATAAAAATAACGAATATTACAAAAATTAGCAAACGCTACAACAATTATTTACATTGAGAGCAGCGGCACACAGGAAGAAGAAAGCAATCCTATATAGTCCTGTATTCAGTAAGTTAATACTCCATGTGGTTTTCAGATAGTCCAATAAAATGGGGAAATAAAGAGATAAAAGTGAGAAATAATCGTTAATATCTGCAGCACTTGTTATCATAAACCTATATGAGATAGACTTATTGTGAAACAAAACAAAAAAACGAAAACAAAAAGCATAGGTATAAAACCAAAAATAGAGGTCTGATTAGAGATCCGCCCAGATATCAATATACCCACCATGGTATCTTTTAAAATTCCCCACAGTGTTCAATAAACCCAAAGAGAAATGGTGGTAAAAAACATCAACTTTACTGGGTATATTAAAAAGGACAAAATAGAAAAGATATATGCCTATGTATGACGGATGGAACTGTCCATACCCCAGATAGCAGAAGGCACCGATGTCAGTCTTTCTTTTTAGCCCAAAGGGACGTCTCCACTGTGGGTGGCGAGGACAGGCTAAATGGTGAAGCCGGAGCCGGAGGTTGAAAAGGTCCGACACGCTGAAGATTGAAGTTCTGCTTTCTTGCGGCGGAAGTCCTCAGACGAAACACCTAGCAATTTGTGAAATCACTTGACGTGTTTCGGAGCTCTCTCTTTTCTCAAAAGTGCATAGAGGTGGTAGTTGAAACCAAAGGTGCTGATGAGGTTACCCAATGAGGAGTTGTAGAGGGAGAAGAGGAATGGGCCAAGAACAGAGCCCTGGGGGACACCAACAGGGAGCGGAGAGGGATGAGAAGATGAGCTAGGGGTGGAAACAGAGAAGGTGCGATCAGAGAGATAGGAGGAGAACAAGGAGAGAGCAGTGTCAGTGAGATCAAAAGAGCGGAGGGTTTGAAGAAGAAGAGGATGGTCAATGCTGTCAAAAGCATCTGACAGATCAAGAAGGATGAGGATGGAGTAGTGGCCCTTGGATTTGGCAAATAACAGATCATTGGTCACTTTGGTAAGAACAGTCTCAGTGGAATAAAGGGGCCAGAAACCAGATTGGAGGGGGTCCAGGAGAGAGTTGTCAGTAAGTTAGCTGATGAGACGTTGGTAGACTAAGCGCTCAAGGAGTTTTGAGGCAAAGGGGAGAAGGGATATAGGTCAGTAGCTGGAGGGGGAAGTATGGTCCAAATTAGGTTTTTTGAGAATGGGAGAGACAAGAGCATGCTTAAAAGAGGAAGGAAAGATACCAGATGAGAAGGAAAGGTTGAAAAGGTGGGCTAGATTGGAGCAGGCATTGGGAGAGAGGTGTTTCAGAAGGTGTGAGGGAATAGGGTCCACAGGGCAGGTTGAGGGTGGTGAGGATATTAATAGGGAATGAATTACATCACTTGTTGTAGGATGGAAAGAAGAAAACTCATGATGATTGCATAGAAGGGATGGTGGAGAATTGGGGAGAGATGGGGGAAGCTGAGTGGAGGAGATGTCATTTCTGATACAGATTATTTTGGATGAGAAGTAGGAGGCAAAGTTGGAAGCAGAGATAGAGGGTGGGATGGAAGGCGTGGGAGGGGAGAGGAGAGTGTTAAAGGTGGCGAAGAGGCGACGGGGGTTGGATGCTTGGGAGATGATGTGAGATTTGAAGAAAATTTGCTTGGCTTGGGCAAGGGCAGAGCAGTAAAAGGAAAGGATGAATTTAAAGTGGAGCAAGGTAGCGATATTTGCGCCAGTGGCACTCTGCGGTGCGGGAGCATTGTTTTAGGAAGTGCGTAATTTGAGCGTGCCATGGCTGGGGGTTAGAGTGGCGAAGGGAGATGGAGGAAGGGGGACAGGCAGAGGAGAGGGCAGAGGAGAGGGTGGTATTGTAGAGGGAGGTGGTTTGGGTGGGGCAGGAGAGAGAGGTAATGGGGGAGAGGAGGTGGTCAAGGGAGGAGGAAAAGGCAGGGATGTCGAAGGTGCTGATGTTCTGTCTGGTGAGAATGCGTTTGGGTTTGGGGGGAGGGATCCCTTCCTCCCTGAAATTGTAGAGAACTCAATCTATCACTCTCTAACGAGGTGTCCAACAAGTTGTCTTGGATTAGACAACTTTATTATGATAAAGGGGACAAGGTGGATCTCATCCTAATCCCTTACCTTCATACCCTGTTTACAATGGTCATAGGTGGAGCCCCCCAGCATTATAAGCATGCATCTCAAATATTCATAAGAAAGACAAAGATCCTTACAACTGTGCTGGATACAAGCCAATAATACCGCTTTAAATTGTTGACCTTAAGATATACACTAAGATATTAGCCACCCTTCTTAGTCTTCTGCCAAGGCCAAAATAACCCACCTAACTATTAATCTTTTACATATAGATAATTCCTAATCCCTTCCTGGTATTGTTCTGTCTCCGGATGTCGGGAAGGTATTTGAACATATATATATACTTATATTGAACCTATTGGCAATTTATGTCCTGTACTCTTCAACAGTTTTGGCTAGTCTCCCTTACTGCACAGGATAAGCTGGTGTCATGTCAACAGCCAGGACACAAGAAAAGACAGTGTGCCTACCAGTACAGCAGACAGTGGAGGACACCATGGAAGCTGGCTGTGGTGGGCACAGGTAAGCACTTAATATGCCGTTCTCACGGCATGTAACACAAGTAACTATCCTGGGGCCAGACTAAGGACCATTCCATGTTAACAGTTCAGGAGGGTCAAAAGGATGGAGGACTTCTTACCTCTACCAGACTCCTAGAAAGGAATTTTGACATAGAGCTGATGGAGGAAAATTCCTCAAAACCAATATGATTTAAGAGAGAAAATTTCTTTTAAAGCCTAAACAAAAGATACTAATAAAATAACAACAAAAAAAACCCATTAAGCATACTTTTAACTGGATGCAACAGCAACTCTGAGAAAACACTAGCACATTCTTTTTAAGTATGACAAATTAAAAGAAATTCTACCCACCAAGCACAGGATTGTGTACAGTAACACTCTGGTCCTTTGCATAATACCCCCAGAGAAAGACTACAGTATATCAATACATGGCTGTGGAAAGCCACAACTGGTTTCTATCACCCATCACTCTACCAAATGTCTAAAATGCAGAAGCATAGGAAAAACAACCACACATCCAACCCTGAGCTTTAGGTCTAATGTCACTGTCATGTTATATAAAATAAGAGATAAGACCTAGTTGCAAAAGAAAAGGCATAATATACCTCCTTAAATGCACTTGTGGCCTACACCATCCTCAGGTGCAGTCGAACATAAAATCCTGCATTTCTTGGAAATGAATCCAGCAGATATCAAGTTTGAAGTCATTAAATATGAAGAAATGCCTGGAGAAAGAGCAACTAACTTAGATATCCAAAGATGAAACTAAATGGATTTTTAATCTATGCACCCATACCTAAAGTCTTGACATAGACCTTGGTACATTCCTGTTCAAATAATGCAACTCTCTTTTTATTACAAGAAAATTATAGTTTTATTTCCATTTCTTAAGTTAAATCTCATTTGACCAGCAATTTTGCACTACTTTACTTTTGAGACCTTATCTTAAAAGCTTTGTAGTTTAGCCATTATATTATGTTGTCTGTGCTGCAGCCTAGTCAGTTTTATGGTTAATAGGGCTCTGTACAGATGAAACTACCAACCAAACCACCCAAAGAGGTTTTTTCACAATTTTTTTTATTTTTCCTGGACACTGAGGGCCAGATTCACACTTCACACTCTCCTGTCCCCTCCCCCAACCCTACGCCCATTTTTAGGTGCTTAATGGCACTTACAAGTTCCATAGGGCAACCTTAACTCCCTCTTAAGAAGGAAAATACACACGGTCAGTTAAGTTTGCCCTATGGAACTCAAAAGTGCCATTAGAAGTAAAATACGCACAGAGTATTATTATTATTTTTATAGTTTATTTATAAGGTGTCCACAGTGCCGTACAAAAAAAATCAAAATACCATACAGACATACAGGGCAGGAATGGACAGCATAGTACATCATAAAATACAAGCTCCCCCCACCCTCCCTGGCTGATACCCCGGAGGCTGCTGTGGCACACCTCCTCTTACCTTAAAAACTATGTGCAGTCTTTAAAGACCACTGATCTGAAAGGCGTTAGACACTCTTATATTGTAAAATTAACATCCCCCCCCTGCTCATTTTGCATACTTTTGGCGGACAGAGGGGAAAGCCTGTCCTGTCAAACAGATCACCTATTGTACGGTACTGAGTTTTGTACGACAGGAGAGCCGCTGCTGATCATCTGTATTGCGCATGCGCTATTCTGTACAGACACCCAACTTATGCACTTTGCTTGCATAGATCAGATGTCAGACAGAAGTGTGAATCCAGTCCTCTGTACTTACTAGAGTCTTATACTATCAGTGATTACTTGCATCGCTGAGCTACCCTTTCGTCACTAGTCCTCATATTTTCCCCCACCACATAATTTCTATTAGACTCTTTTGTATTAATATATTTTTTTTTTATGTCTTGCTGTCTTCAAATCCCTTTTACTCACTGTTGTTCTCTCTAATACCAATAAAAAAGACTATAGGCTTTTGACTTTGCAGGTTTAAACTTGTTTTATTACTTTATTACTATATGTTTGCCTTGACACATGCAGAAATTTTTGTTTTTCTTTGTTTATGCTTCTTTATTTGAACTGTTGCCATTTTGAGTATGTAGCTGTGTTGATTTAAGCATTATTGATTTAACGTAAAACCTTAGGACCTGAGGGGCAGTTATTGTGTTTTGTGTGTTTCTGTTTGTGCTATGAGGGAGAGAGTAGTCTCTCCAGCACTCCTAACTGGCTGCACCTTGGGTAGTCTTAGACTGGCAGTGGTTTTAGAAATGTTCATCTTCTACAAGTTTTAGGTATTCACTGACACTGAAAGATTTGCTCAGTTAGCCACTGGCAAAAAGGTTGTTGGCTGCCAAAAATGTATCTATCAAAGAGGTAACTGATCTCTAGAAAAACAGTTCCCGCTTGTTTATACCTAAATTGAAACATACTAAAAACATTGCATACAGCTGGTGCAGGATTGACTTTCATGGGGATCAACAATCCCTGATATGTCTATATTTCTTCTTTTTTTTTTGACTGTGCTTTATGTATCCATTTGTTAATCATGTAAGGCATTATGCACACATATCTGCATATTCAGATAAAATATAATCATTTTAAAACCAAAAACGTTTTGCTTTTCTAAGTGTTTTATATATTGTTACATTTTGTTACATTGGGATTTCTAGTATAAAAAAAAATCTGCATCGACATATTGGTTGCTGTCATCATTTACATAGCTACAATGCCAGTCTTGTGTCCAGAGGGTTACAGTATTGCTTATTTCTGATTCAAAATATTCACTTCTGAAGCTACACATCATATACAGGTCCGCTTCCCTTGTATGGCATCTAAGACAAAGATGGGAGGGGGAGATTCCCATTTGATAGCGTTTAAGGGGAGAAAGATAGGTGTGGTGATAAATATTTAGGAAAAGTTCCGTATAGGAGCTAGCCGGAAGCAGCTTAGAGGACACAGTCAAACCCTTCAGGAGTTGGGGAATGGTTAAGGAGGGAAATATTGTTTGCCAGTGTGCTATTCCAGATTGGGCTGAGGTGTAGTCTATTAACTCTCTCAGGATTTTATAGTGCATTGATAATGCCCTACGTCTTGGCAATGGTTGTAATAGGAGAGCATCGAAAGGATTGTGCCAATCTTTATCCCCAAAAGACGTGATGACCTCAGAGATGTAGTGCCTCACCTGCAGATACGCCATTGGATACGGCCTCATAACCTCAAACCTGGACACCGCCGCAGTATACGTCATAGGGCACTTGTTCTCTTTATCTATCAATTGACCAATGGTTCTCAATCACCCCGCACTCCAAATCGTGAACGGGTAGGATGCCATGCCATTTTGAAATTTGGGGTTGTGTAGAAAAGTAAGATGTACTGTGTTGTGAATATGTAGTGTATTTTTATGTCTCAAGATACACCAGACCTTCCGAGACGACCACAGCAGAACATTGTCCCGTATAGCAGGCGGTATCTCCTGATCCTCCTGGTGCAAAAAGTTTGTCAGGGAAAGGCCTGGAAGGAAGCCACGTTCATACGATGAGTGAGCATATGTGTCTCCCTCCTGGATCCAGTCCCTAATATACCGTAGGTGTGCTGCATAGCTATAATTTACGAGGCTCGGGAAGTTGATACCACCGTTGTGTTTGGGTTGTTGTATTTTAAGCAAACTTATCCTAGCTCTCCCTCCTTTCCAAATGAATTTTCTGAATATATGATTAAATTGGTTGGCGTCTTTTTTTGTCAGTAATATTGGCAAGGCTTGCAGCAAATATAGTAAGCGCGGGAACACCACCATTTTCAGAAGGTTTGCACGGCCAGTGTAAGTGAGGGGTAGACCCTCCCACCCCCGGACCGTTTCCGCAGTGTCTCGCAGTGCAAGTGAAACATTTGTAGAGTATAGACGAGAGGGAAGCTTAGGGAGCTGAATGCCTAGATATTCAATTTGCTTATCAGCCCATCGCAATGGCAAAGATTTTCCCCATTCTGGAATACGTACATGTGGAGTCAAACACAGAGCAGTGGATTTCTCCATATTCACTCTAAAACCTGAGATGCTCCCAAATTGATGCAGCAGATCGAGAATACGGGCGAGAGAGGACTCAGGGTCAGACACGTACAGAAGCACATCGTCTGCAAAAGCTGTGGTTTTAACTGCTTTTGTACCTATCCGAATACCATTGAATAAGGGCAGATTATTCAAAAGCCGAAGAAGGGGGTCAATGGCTAAATTGAAAAGGAGGGGCGACAAGGGGCAACCCTGCCTCGTACCTCTCTTCATCAGGATTGGGGAACTTTTAAGGCCATTTACTATCAGCGATGTGTATGGGTCAGAGTATAGTTGGCGTATCCAGGTTATAAAGTCCACACCAAAACCCCGCATGGTCAACACCTTGAACAAATGGGGCCAAAGTACTGTGTCGAACGCCTTGTTCGTGTCCAAACTCACCAAGACGTTAGTCTCATTCGGGGTCTGATGGGCCCGAGTTACCGCTGCAATCGCTGTGCGTATGCCTTTTACAGATTGGCGGCCTGACACAAACCCCAGCTGATGGGCAGTCACCAGCTCAGGTAGGATGCTCTGCAGTCTTGAGGCTAGTATCTTAGTTAAAATTTTAAAGTCGACGTTCAATAATGAGATTGGGCGATATGATGTCACCAGCTGGGGGTCCCTTCCTGGTTTAGGCAATAAGATGGTGTGGGCTTCATTAAAGGACTTCTCACCTCGCCCCTGTGACAAATATACATTGTACAAATCCTGTAGATGTGGAATAATCTCCTGGCTCAGGGCTTTATAATAACCCGCTGAGAAGCCATCCGGGCCCGGTGCTTTGTGAAGAGGCAGTTGCTTTAAAACTTGGGCTATTTCCTCCTGCGAGATAGCACCCTCCAGGGCCTCCCTTTGGGCAACGCTTAATTTAGGTAATTTGGCTAAAGTTAACAAGTGGTCTTGTTGGGCAATATCTATTGGAATGCTCTCATATAACGTCCTATAATAGGATTCAAATTGAGAAACAATATCCTCCGATTTAGTCAGGAGAGACCCATCTGATTCTGCTTTGATAACTGTGATATGGGATTTCGCTTTCCGGGGCTTGGACATACTAGCCAGTAGGTGTCCCGCCTTGTTGCCCCACCGATAGTAGCGTTGCGTGACAAAGTCACAGCTACGTTTGGCCTGGGCGGTAAGATGCTGATCTAAAACTTTTTTTTCCCTGATGTAAGCCTGGTAGTGTTCTTCCGACGCTGAGTCCTGATACGTCCGAAAAGCCTCCGCCACTGTCGCCCGCATTCTGTCCCCTAGAATCCTAGCCTCCCTGCGCTTCCCCGAGACATAGCCAATAATATGTCCCCGGAGGACCGCCTTGGAGGCATGCCAGAAAAGGACCGGATCATCCACATGCTCCACATTATCGTCCACATATTCTCCCCATTTACCCCGCAAATATCGTTTGAAATCCTCGCTATCAGCAAGGTATTCCGGGAATTTCCAGAACCGCAGAGAGGCCTGAGGAGTTGGGAGGGTCAGCTCCAGGGACACCGGTGCGTGATCAGAGATAACAATATCGTACAAGGTTTAAACTTGTTTTATTACTTTATTACTATATGTTTGCCTTGACACATGCAGAAATTTTTGTTTTTCTTTGTTTATGCTTCTTTATTTGAACTGTTGCCATTTTGAGTATGTAGCTGTGTTGATTTAAGCATTATTGATTTAACGTA
Organism: Limnodynastes dumerilii; assembly: GCA_011038615.1. Classification (NCBI taxonomy): domain Eukaryota; kingdom Metazoa; phylum Chordata; class Amphibia; order Anura; family Limnodynastidae; genus Limnodynastes; species Limnodynastes dumerilii. The sequence goes on along the minus strand of WWET01000725.1, from coordinate 5,467 downwards.
AAACCTTAGGACCTGAGGGGCAGTTATTGTGTTTTGTGTGTTTCTGTTTGTGCTATGAGGGAGAGAGTAGTCTCTCCAGCACTCCTAACTGGCTGCACCTTGGGTAGTCTTAGACTGGCAGTGGTTTTAGAAATGTTCATATTCTACAAGTTTTAGGTATTCACTGACACTGAAAGATTTGCTCAGTTAGCCACTGGCAAAAAGGTTGTTGGCTGCCAAAAATGTATCTATCAAAGAGGTAACTGATCTCTAGAAAAACAGTTCCCGCTTGTTTATACCTAAATTGAAACATACTAAAAACATTGCATACAGCTGGTGCAGGATTGACTTTCATGGGGATCAACAATCCCTGATATGTCTATATTTCTTCTTTTTTTTTTGACTGTGCTCTATGTATCCATTTGTTAATCATGTAAGGCATTATGCACACATATCTGCATATTCAGATAAAATATAATCATTTTAAAACCAAAAACGTTTTGCTTTTCTAAGTGTTTTATATATTGTTACATTTTGTTACATTGGGATTTCTAGTATAAAAAAAAATCTGCATCGACATATTGGTTGCTGTCATCATTTACATAGCTACAATGCCAGTCTTGTGTCCAGAGGGTTACAGTATTGCTTATTTCTGATTCAAAATATTCACTTCTGAAGCTACACATCATATGCACATTATATATTCAGGAAACCACTAATTTCAACATTTCCAGCTTACATTGTAAATGAAGGCAATACGTTTTGACAGCAAGCAGGTTTATACAGTTTATTACTTGCTTAGCTATTACCAGGCTACAATATGGAAGAAAAGCATTATAATGTTGATAATATCGCATGCTCATCAATGTCTCATTTATTAAACACACAGAGCAAGTAAAGGTTTGTGCTAGCGCTATCATTTTTCAAAGTAAAAAAAAGATAGAAAGATTCAAATGGATTGACTGATTAAAAGATGAATGTTTTGTTCCATGATGAATGTGAATACCTTATGGTTACCGTGTGTATTTTCCTAGTGCATATCAAGTTGTAATATACCTAAGTCAGTGCTTGCAGGGATCCAGTGGTGGCATAGAAAACATGCTGCAATAACCATTTATGACCCCTAAAACTACTATTAGTGGTGTTATCCTAATACTGGACCGAATTCAGAATGAATAAGGTTAGGTCACTTATGCATGCAAGGTGCGTAAGTGTTCTGACTTCACTGGAGGGCGCATGCTGGCTAAAGCTGAATCCGGTTCTCTCTCAGCATGATTTTTTTTCCTATTATTACATTTTTTGTTTGCTTATTTGCTCTAAGGTATTTAGCCCCCAACATCATTGTCTACAGTAAAAGTTATTCACAAAAAAAGCCTAGCAATAGTAGAGCTTGTTTTCTGTGGGGGTGGGAAGATAAACAAGAGCACTGGTACTTTACTGGAAAAATATAATTTATCATGATTCAGTTCAAAAATGATAAAGTGAACTATATGTTGTGTCTTCTTTGATATCATTCATCCGGACCTGCGTTAAACCAGAAATGAAGGGATCTCTAAGTTAGAAACAGAAAACTAATAAATACCTTAAAAAATAAAGCAATCTCTTTTTTTTGCAGGTTGGTTTACAGATGTTTCCTAAATGTAGTATTTATTCTATATTGTTTCTGCCTTTCATGCACCTGTTGGCATTAACCTATAAATTGATCTAAGCAACTTCCAATTTGTGTGTCATATATTTGCAGATATGTGTAACTGACATTTCTGTGTTTTATTTTACAGACAGAATGGTATAGTCTGTTACTGGTTAATGGCAGTGTTGCTGGGGCATTTCCTTTCCTGTGTTTTTGTGGCTAGCAGATTACTCCTGCCTTTCATGCACCTGTTTGCATTAACCTATAAATTGATCTGAGTAACTTCTATTTTGTGTGTGTGTAAATATAAATATATATATATATATATATATATATATATATATACACACATATATACACACACACACACACACACACACACACACACAGTTCAAAGAAGTCACTCGCAGTGTATATCAAGGGTTTCCAATCACAATGGGCTGGATCCAGACTTAAGAAGGAGCTTATAATTAAGAGGAAAGTCTAAATAACAGTGTGATAGTAAAGCTGGTCAGTATCTGTGTGCAGTAAGCAATTCAAAGACATATCCCTGCATGCAAAGAATACAATTAACTTGACTCCCCCCGAAATCAACATGCTTTTGCCCAGGAGAAACTTTCCTCTTCAAGCTCCTTCTTAAGTCTGGATCCAGCCCAATGTGTGATTTTCAGCAGGGTGTACACATAAATAAAGACAGGAAATGTCTTAAAAACTTTTTGTTGTATATATATATATATATATATATATATATATACACCAAAAAGTTTTTGTATCTGTAAGATTTCCCCATACCTTCCCCATACCCATGGTATAGTCTGTTACTGGTTAATGGTAGTGTTGCTGGGGCCTTTACTTTTCTTTGTTTCTGTTGCTAGCAAATTACCCCTGTGCCTTTCATGCACCTGTTTGCATTACATTCTAAATTTATTTGAGCAACCTCCATTGTGTGTGTTTGTTTTAAAGCTTGTCTGGGATAGCAGCTGACAGGGGGTGCTGTCTTAGAGTAGCTACTTTGGAGACAATTTAAAAATACATGATATATGACCCAAAGTTGGGACTCTGACAGTTTTAGAGTTAGGACCACCAATATAGAGAAGCCTTGTAAGTGGCTGGTGGCTTATCATATATCTGCAGATGTATGTAACCAATTTTTTTACTTTTATATTAAAGATAGAATGTCATGGTTTGTTGCTGGTTGCAAGAGTGCTGGGGTGTCTATTTTTTTGTATCTGTGCGATTTCCCTGTACCTTTCTAGCACCTGCTCTAGATTAACTTTGAATTGATTTATGCAGCCCCCATTTTGTGATTTTGTGTGTGTATATAGATATATTATATACATACATACATACATACATACATACATACATACACACATACATACATACATACATACATACATACATATATACACACATACATACATACATACATACATACATACATACATACATACAGAGTGAGACAGTGTTTATAAAACTTCTGTCAACATTTTTTGCTGCTTCTTAGCCTCTTAGCCTAAGGAACTACAAAGAAAATCTGACAGATCATTCAACCATTTAGACCCCCTGGAAACTTTTTGCTTAAAATATACTAGCTAAGTAATGGGCCCAAAGGGTCTATTATGCCATTTTATAGTACAGCAGTAAATATACTGTTAAGAGGCATATAAAACCTACACATTGCCCTGGGAGTGCATTAAAATGTACACCTTCCTTTACAAAAAGTTATCAGTGATTTTCTTGTTTTCCTTTTCAATTGGGCTTATGTTTTGCACATTAGAGCTCAGCAGGATGTAGTACGTAGTATGGAGTTTCACTGTGGACAGTTTTCTAATGCACTCTAGCAGTTCATCACTGAAAATACTCTGAGAGAAAGTTCTGCACCAAGAAATGTTTAAATAAAAACACACACGCACGCGCACGTACACACACACACACATATGTACACACTGGAGAGATTTGTTTTAAACTCCACAATGTTTAAATGTATTTTTTTTATCATAATCTGCTACAGATTCAGCCTTAGTTAAACTGAGGGTTACCATAGCTGTGGGCATGGGTACTGTGAATTAGAATATAATCATATGTAAAAACCTTTTAAAAGGAATATCTCAAGAGGGTTCTGAGGGCAACAAAAGGCTATGATGACCCCCAGTAGCCCATTCTAGTTATGTCTGAATAAAGGATGAAATATTGACGACAGTGCTATTTGCAAGCATTTCATATTTATATATAAAATGATGATGACTGAAAAGGCAAGGGCCCTGATTCATAAATAAGTGTGACATGTAACATCGGCGCATGCATGCTCCAGATATTACGTGTCATAAGTCCTTCCGTATGGAACTTCTGTAGAACGGGCCAGCACTTGAAATCTGTACGCTAAACAACACCAGACAGGAGGGTTAGCCATGCTAATGAAGGACCAGGGGAGGAGAGCAGCAGTTCCACACGGATCTATGTCCATGCAGACGCAGATTTGTGAAGAGAAGTTAAGGTAGAGTTTTGGACACGTAAGTGCAAGATGTTTGTCATATAGACTTACAGAAGATCCCCTTTTCCTCTCTGAATATTGCTCCCTTAACATATTGTTGCCTCCTCGCCTTCCCCATTGTGACGATCCTGAAAATGAAAAAAAAAAAAATAATAATAATAATAATGGGGCAGATCCTGCACTACGTGTGCGTATGTATTTACGTACGTGTGCGTACGTAAAGCAATACGGCAGGGTTGCAAACGTATATTACACCGACACACCCACCATACGTCCGTAAAATACGTAGAATGTACGTATCCGCCACACGTAAATTCGCGGAATTGCGTAGTTCAGGATCTACCCCAATAATAGTAATAATATAAGCTCTGTGAGAGAGGCCAGACCCCCAGATATAACAGGACACAAGCTGGGGGCAGCACAAGTAAGTAAGTATTTTAGCATAATTTGCTTTTGGGGAAAGACAGTTTTCCATTTTGTCCCTTCCAAAAAATTTTCTAGCTACAGCTCTATTCACCCTTTGTTACACAGTGCCAAAATTACTTGGGACATGGATTTAACTCCAAACAAAACCATATTAATGTGGAGTTTGTGTCCTCTCCATGTTTGTGTGTATTTCCTTCCACATTCCAACAACATACTGCTTGGTTAATTGTCTTTGAAAAAAATGACCATAGACATCCAAGAGGACAGATATAAGTATTCTCACCAAAACTGCTGGTAAGTATCAGGTGAGGATAGTTAAATGTGGGCATTATACAGATGATACTAAACTTCAAATGAGCTTGTTAGTAGGTGGCCTGAACCCCCTTGCGGAGGCTGATTTCCACATGGAAGGCAGAATCAGGCAACAGCTTCCTGTTGCAGTATAGGTACAGAGCTGATTAACTTACACTGCATCTATAAGTCATCTCATTTTCTTAATTGAGGATCAGGTTCATGGCCTCCAGAGATGAACACAGTATTCCAGGTGTGGCTGCACCAATGACCTATAAGGTAACATTATTACTTTTCTCCTTCTACTACTAATTCAATATGCAACCAAACACCTGACTTGCTTTTGTCATTGCTTTGTTACATTACTGAGCTACCATTAAGTCTCATTAAGTCCTAGATCCCTTTCCTCCTCAGTAGTTTCCAATGCAGAGCCATTGGGCCTGATCCGTTAAGACGCCAGCCAGCAGTGTAAGATTGGCTTAAAAGCCGATCTGCGCATGCGCCGGGCAGATGTTGCCCGGCGTAGCTCCGTAGCAGCGCCATAGTAACACTGGAGGGGGCGTCTTCCAGCGTTACTACGTTCAGGTTAATGCAGGTGGGCGGGGGGAGGTAGATTAATGAGGGAGGGAGGGGTTAGCGGGCATACA
>WWET01000724.1:500067-512352 GCA_011038615.1 Limnodynastes dumerilii | reverse complement strand
CTCCCCCCCCAGCAAATACCCATCATGTGTCCAGCTCCCCCCCCAGCAAAACCCCATCATGTGTCCACTGAGTAACCTCTACAGTTACTTTTAAGGTTAGGTCCCAGGGAAGGGAGTGTTAGGGTTAGGGCCATGAAAGGGGAGGGTTGGGGTCAGCCTGCGGCGAGTGGAAGTCTAGGTTTAGGCTGTGGGGATGTGAGGCTTAGGGTTGGGCTATGGGGAGGGGAGTCTTAGGCTGCAGGGAAGGGAGGGTTAGGGTCATGGTAGGGAAGGGTTAGGGTAAGGCTTAGGGAAAGGGTTGGGGTTAGATTTTATACCTACCATGCAGAGCTCCGTCTTCAGTGCTCCTGGCATTAATTGCTCTTCCTCTTCGATTTCATAGTCAGTTGGGAACTGGCTGGGAAAGAACGGCCCTTTAGAAATAGGGCCATTCTTAGCGGGGCCCCCACCCGTGTGGATGCAGTCTCCGATTAGAAGTTTGTATATTTGAAATACAATCAGCCAAAAGCTTATTTTTGTCTGTCTGTATTTCGAAAATACTACTATTTCAAACGTTTTAATAATGAATGATTAAGCATACTTACCCATTCATTTATTCATTGGAAAACGCTGAAGCAAACCTGTTGCACCGCCGCACCGGACCGGAGGGGATTCCTAGGATTAGGCTGTGGGAAGGGAAGTTTTAGGGTTAGGCTGCAGGGAGGGAAGTCTTAGGGTTAGGCTGCAGGGAGGGGAGTCTAAGGGTTAGGCTGCGGGGAAGAGAGACTTAGGGTCAAGCTGCAAGGAAGGGAGTCTTAGGATCAGGCTGTGTGGGGGGTGTCTTAGGGTTAGGCTGCAGGAAGGGGAGTCCTAGGGTTAGACTACAGGGAAGGGAGTCTTAGGGTCAGGCTGTATGGAGATGAGGGTTAGGGTAAGAATTAAGAGAGGGATTGGGAAATATTCACCATTCACTGGTGTCTCTTCGTCCTGGGAAAGATAGATTGCTTCTCCTCAAGAAGTAATTGATTTCCCAGGCACTTCGATTTTGCCTGGGAGAAAATGTCCCTTTCGAAAAAGAGGCATTCCTTGCGGAAACCCACACCTGTGTGTGTGTGTGTGTGTGTATGTGTTTATGTGTGTTTGTGTGTGTTTGTGCTTATGTGTGTGTGTGTATGTGTTTATGTGTGTTTGTGTGTGTATGTGCGTGTGTGTATTTACGTATGTGTGTGTAAGTGTATGTATGTATGTGTGGGTGTATGCATGTGTGTGTATATGTGGGTGTATGCATGTGTGTTGTGTGTGTGTGTGTGTGTGTGTGTTTGTGTGGTTGTGTGTGTGTGTGTGTGTTTATGTATGTGTGCTTGTGTGTGTGTGTTTATGTGTGTGTGTGTGTTTGTGTGTGTGTGTGTTTGTATTTATGTGTGTGTATGTGTGTGTGTTTATGTTTGTGTGTGTGTGTATGTGTGTGTGTTTGTGTGTGTGTGTGTGTGTGTTTGTGTTTATGTGTGTATGTGTGTGTGTATGAGTTTGTGTTTGTTTGTATTTATGTGTTTGTGTTTATGCGTGTGTGTTTGTGTTTATGCGTGTGTGTGTGTGTTTGTATTTATGTATGTGTGTGTGTTTGTGTTTATGTGCGTGTGTGTGTGTGCGTGCGTGTGCGTCTGTCTGTGTGTGCGTCTGTGTGTTTCTCTGGAAAGTGCTTTAGCATTTTCCATTTCGTATTACTATTCAGATTGATTTAATTATAAGTATTAGCTTATTCTTAATTTCAATTTTATCTGTCTCTGAGTGTACTTTGTACATTTTAATACGTTTAATCTCTTTACCTATTCAGATGGAATAGGAATAATAATCAGTAAAGATGGGTTTTATTGAAAGATGTCAAATAAATCATATCAAAGTCTAATAATTTTCTATTGTTAATGTTAGAAGCATTAAAACAAGGTTTCTAATAAATGCAATGTTTCACAGTATTAATATAATATGCAGGTTTAAATCTGTTTAATACCATGGCCCAGATTTACTAAGCTACGGGTTTGGAAAAAAGGAGATGTTGCCCATAGCAACCAATCAGATTGTAGCTGCCATTCTCTAGTATGTTACAGGAAAGTGAGAGCTAAAATCTGATTGGTTGCTATGGGCAATTTCTCCACTTTTCCAAACCCGCAGCTTAGTAAATCTGGATCAAAAAGTGTTTTTTTAAACTCTTTTTTTCCAACCCTGTTATACTGTAAAAAAAAATTACTTTTACTATTTATTATCATTTATTTATTTATTTATTTATTTATCTAGGGAAGTGTTTGCACTATGCATAACCTTTTTTTGGGGAGTGCACCAGTTACTCACTATGGAATCAGGTCAAGTATCACCTTACATATCATGTAGATACATACCCACAACCTACATTCATAGTTTTTTGTTTGTTTTTTTGACTCTTTTTTTTAAACATATTTTTGCAACAAGATGTTTTATTATATATGCCCTCTGCCATCTGGTTGAAATAAAAGTACAGCCGCTACCTCCTTACCCAGTTACCCTGAGAACCACCAGACTGTGGTTCAAGCGCTGTGAGTCCCTGCTGCGAAGGCTGCATTACGAACTAGGTACTGCCGAAAGTTGCTTTTCGGCTGTCCCTATTTTGAATAGCAGCAGCGTTAGAATTTTTTTAATGAATGCCTGAGTATGTGATTTGCATTCTCACCCATACATTTTAGGAGCACCGTGTTTGAGGCAATCGATATCCCATCCATTTCGGAACTGGCTGGGAGCGAACGGCCCTATTTAGATTTTACTAGTACCCCTAGTTGAGAAGCCCTGCTCTAGAACACAACATGGTGCAACAGCAGTTGCTTTCAGGTCTGGATCGGGTGCAATTTCGTGCGTATCATTTTAGACCATGTCTGGTGTAAATTCATGCCAAGATGCACCACGCCATCGGCTGTACATCAACCTCTAAGTATAGATGCACGGATATAGGGCAGATATGGCAAACTTTCCTTATGGACCCTCCCCATGTTGGGTGGGGTCGGTGCGGAAATATTAAGTTAGGGACCTGCTATCGTACCTCCCTTGCTTATGAGGGAAGTGGCTTTCACTCGTACTCAGGGGAGTCAGGATACAGCAGGGATACAGCTTCAGAATAGAATTGGAGCTTTAGATCCAGTCCGTGGTTTGCAAAGATGTGGATTTACTTTCTGGCTCTGGATTAGCCTTATTGTATGATTTAGGAAGGGGGGTGGAAATTTGCCCAGCTCTGACAATTGTAACATGTACAGATTCCAATGGATGCAAATTGCGTTGTGAATAAACATTCCATGCGTGATATCAACCCCCCCAACCATGTCACTCCACCCAATGAAGAGACAACACAAAACGACAGACACTTCTTAGTGGGAAATTTAAATGTATTAATTAATTAAACTGAATTAATAATCAGACTCTTACTATAAATTTTGGGATCCATGCAAATTATAACGCTAAATTGATGGGGGCCACAAGAGCAGATGACTGATATACAGTTCGCATGTTGAACAAGCAATTGTAATATAATTTAATCAAAACAACCAACAACAACACAGCCAGGCGCTCTCCTTCCGCCTCTGCACTGCTCCTCGTGTAAGTGCCTAATCAGACTGCCCTCCCAGACGAGCCAAAAATCAGGCCGGATGATCTCAAGATGAAAAATGTGCCAACTAGGCTCAACCACCACCTGCGCCAGTCAATGAAAGAATTACACAATCTGTATTCCGAGAAACACTTAGGGCCTGAGCCAGACCTATGCTCGTGTACGTTTTTATGCCGATCGTAAGCATAAAACACGGCTTTTGTACTAACTGCGCATGCGCGGGATAGATTTTACACTGAGAAATTCTGAGCGTATAAGCCGTGGGCGGATTAGCTTCGTATTACTGCTGGAGGGGGCGTGCCTGCCTTAATTAATCCGTAACTATGCGCCGAGGGCGGAGTGAGGCATTTAAATTGTACAGTATGGGCGTGCTAAGCGTTGTAACTATGCAATGACCATACGGTCGCCAACGGTTACGAACAGAAAAGTTAGGGTAGGTTTTGCCGAGCGTATGAAAGCAAAACTTAGTACGACCAAGGTGAGTTGCTATTGCGACGGTGTTAATACGCTACGCACACCAGCGTAGGTCTGGATCAGGCCCTTAAATTGTAATATACAGAGTGGGAGGGAGGGTGACTTCCAAAGACGAAGGCTGCACGTCTTCAGGAGGGGTGTTATAAAGGCAACAGATTTGACCAGTCAGGAGCCAGAAGACACCAGGCGAGGGGCATGATCCAGGGCCCATTCCCCATGCAGGGAGTTTAATCATAAATGAACCCTGCGTTGGACTATTTATTGTCAGCATTCTGTTAACAAACGGCAATCCCTATTTCCCTATTTTAATAAGATGTATTTGCATTGGGCGGCTTGAATTAGCATATCTTCACTATGCCCACCCCATATTGTCCTCAACGAGTGTGTTCTGACGTTCCGATTACCTGAATATCAACCATGAACATGCCATCAGAATTAACTGATCGTCATTTTTCTATAAAAGGGTCATTACTGCGACACCTGTCTAATGGAATATTGTAATGTCGACAATACTACCCTAACCCTAATTCCTACCCCTGTTCCTGATCCAGATCTCCGTATGTTATCCGTATGCACAGAGGACTGTCAGTCCGCATGGAAGAGGTTACGCCCATCTCTCATGTGGTTTTGGTAGCCCTGACACTGCACTTTTTTTTGTTAGGGTGGAGATGGAAGAATTTAGTCCTCCCCTTGGAGCCCCATCCCTCTCCCCTTGGTGTGCCTCCCTCTCCCTTTGGTGTGCCCCCCTCCGATTTGCAAACTTACACTGCTAAAGCTTTTTCTCCTCTCCTCCGTGGTGTGCTCTGTGCTCACTGAATGGTGCTGACGGGTTCTTGGGGTCACACCAGCGTTACTCTGATCAGAGGGAGCTGTTGCGGAGGAGAGTAGACGCTGACAGAAGATTGCACAGACAGTGCCAGGCACTGTCTCTGTGTAATCCTCTGCCAGCCCTCCCCCCGGGCACCCTCTGCTGTGAGATGCCCCCTCGCCCCCTTGTTCCGATGCCTATGCCCTAACCCTAACCACTAACTGAGGAAGCAACGCAGCAGATACCGAAGACAGTAAAATTCGTCATGGGTACAACAGGTACCACGGAGAGAAAATGTCAGGTTGACAAACTCAGAAGTTTCAGTACTGTACCTGAGACAAAATAAATGTTTTTTAAATTTGAATCCTGTCTACTATGATACAAAGACATTATGGCATTGAAATAGCGATTACCAGAACTACGTGTCGTCATCAACAAAAGTTTAACAAAAAAAACCTTTAAACAAAGTGAATATTTGTTTGGAAGCATTGCTCTTAAATAAACCCACTCCAGTCCACAAATGTTAATTGTTTGCATTCCATTATACAATTGCTTATTCATCCATCTCAATTATAATTAAAACATAATCTCGCTATTTCATTAAAGAAACCCCTACCTGCCAAGAGCCATTGTTTCGTTTGATAGGCTTTGTATCTACCTGGATGTCCACAGTTGTTATTGGCAAAAATGAGGACATTGTAGAGTTTAAATGACGTGTTTAAACCCACAATGGATCCTTTGATGGCTACTTGTATTGAATAGGAAGTAATTTAGCCGGTTGATTTGAAGAATCTTGTGTTTTGTGTTTTTCTTGGTATAGAATAATTGTTATTTCACTGTGAAAAGAATCATTCATCCCAAAACAAGTGGCTAAATCAATGAAAGTTTCGCCCTTCAATTTAGTCATCCATTCAGATGATCTGTCAAATTTAATGATTGGAGAACTCTTTCTCTAGTTGTAGAGCCCTTTAAAGTGAATAAAAATAAAAATAAACCAAATTGCTAAAAAACTAACCATGAACCTAGTGTCTTGCAAAGGTTTTTTTTGTGTGTTTCAATTGGTCAGCACTAAACGAGAGGAACTTAAGAAAAAAAATGGCCAATAATGAGGTACGATAAGAAGGTTAATGAAGTATTCTGCCTTGCCACTAGGAGATTATATTAATGGATGATTAATTATCATGGTAATTAACTGTTAGTACTATCAAGTTTAATTAGAAAGATATGACAAAGCATTACATATTTGTATTGGCCTAATGAGGTATGTAACTGTGATTTAATATCATTATGTATGATTACGCCATATGCTATCAATATATAATAGGGATTAGTATAATACAATTCCTATTCATTTTGAGAATTCATAGCATTATATGGTAATGACAACTACTATAATTAGTAACTAGAACTATAGTTGATTAAACTACACGTAAGACTATGATCTCATATTATTATATGTAAAGCTCATGTTATTATATGTAAAAATAAAATATTTCCTGCGATTGGAGAGGTACTTGATGGGTTTTCTAAGCAGGGATAAGCATTTTATCTGTGTAGCCTCTATGCCAACTCGTAAGTGGCCACATAAAATATGCAGTGCATTACAAGGAAGCAGCATGGTCATGTGACCACAGGAAACACAAAAGATAAGTATCAGGAGACAATGAGCGTGTTTGCATATCGCCATGGTAACTCTCTATTATGTTTGGCTATTTTTTTTCCATCCAACTGGGCACTAGTAATGGGCAATATATGGGCATTATAACTAGTGTTTTACTGGATAATTACTGGACATGGCCCAATATTCATTAACAATTCCATTCAGCTCTGTCTTTTTTCTGAGAAATCTAAATAGCACCATAAAGGGTAATAGAATTGGCAAGATACCTCTCGCTGGTCTATGCCTCTGGGGCAAATTGCTTTCTGTTTTTTTGGCATAACTGGGGGCATTGTAGTTGAAGGGCTTGATTAGATTATAAAAGGAGATAGATTTTGGCCATTAGAAGCTGGATGTTAAGATATACTTTATCACGGTATAATAGAAAGTAGGGAGCTTTTAGAGTAGCTTAGCTAAAGCATTAATAATACTAACTGAAGTGGATGCTCATCATATATTTGCCTATAGGACCTTGGGTTTCCTAGTGTGACTTTAATGTATTACCTGAGGAAAATTTATTATTATGGCCTATATTTTAGGAAACAATACAGTTGTGCTCAATTAAACCTTTCCCAAAATTAGGGAATATCCGACCATGCATGGCTAGATCACATACTGAGGAAAGTGGAATGCGGCTTTAGAAATCATTAAACCCTTGTTTACTTGCTAATTAGAAGCTAATGGTTTCCTGCAGAAATCAGACAATGGAGCTGACGTCACCCATTCAATGTCCTACAGAAAGAGTGTATGACTCATTCTGTGAATGCAATGGGAGATGTCAGCTCCATTGTCTGTTTAGCAGCTTCTGTTTTCTGCAGAAAGCCAGCAGCTGCTAAACAGTAAATAAGTTTTAATGATTTACTAATGGACTGCTATCTAGCGTTCCCACCATGTCGCAAAATAAATGTTATAGGTGAGAAAACTTAATTCTTCAAAACCCAGCTGTTTGAGGCAAACTAGCCGACTTTCAAAACTGGTCCATCTTCCTAACACACGAAAGAATTTGATAATTTACCTTCTATGCATTGAGGTGGCCATTTTCATGGAGACTGAAGGCAGATAGCTAAGACAACAGGACTTCTGAGACAAAAATGTAAAAAACACCTTGGCCTCTTGAGATTTAGAAGTGATGTCAATTATTTTTCTTCTTTTGATGATAAATGAAACTAACACTCAATGTGATGTCCAACAAGATGAACTATTACAAAAAAATTCAACAGGCCAATTATTACTATAGAAACACTAATGGCTTGATTATTCACTGACAAATAATTTAATGTCAGCACTAGATGCTCCCACAGATAGGGCTAGAAAACCATCTAGTTTTGGTGTGGAGCCTACATGGAGCCTAGATGATGCTTTCACAGTGTCCCTGATTTTGTTTTTTTAAACGTTAGTTATATTACAGTTTAAGAAATGTTCTTCATTGAATGGAATATTCTACATTGTACTACCCATACCCCTCACATGACGCATACGCTAGCGCACCCACAGACACACTGCTTTCCCGCACATGTGAAATATAGCCACTCCATCTGCATACTTCCCAACTGTCCCTACTTTCATGGGTCTGTCCTGATTTGCGCCCTCCAAAAAGGCTGGGCTGGTTCTAGGAGAAAATGGTCCAGATTTTAACGTTTGTGGGCAGAAATGGATGAGGTTTGGGTTAAACTTATTTGGGTTGATTTACTTTTGCATCAACAGGTCCCCCCTCTCTCTGGGACTGGGACTCAAATCCCAGCAGTGTCATTGACGACGGCCCCTGTGTCCCAGTTTCAAAATTCTAAATGTTGGGAGCTTTGCGCTTGTTCCATCATTGAAACTGACCGGACAGCTACTGCGCCTCTATCGTATGCTCCTGGTCTAAGCCCTTGGGCATAAAAAAGGCTACACTACCCAACAGCACCCACGTATTTGTGGATATGGGGGCGTTTTCAGAGATCAATTTCTTAAAGGTACGCAATTATACGCATGGACGGAGCAAGGAAACACCCACCAACAACCCCGACACTCCCCTCTCCCGGACATGCGGTCGGTGACTTACGAGTCCATAGACCCCTCTGTTCTTTCCGTGTGTACTTACGTGCGTATATGTGCTCCGTCTGTGCAATTCTTGATAACCGCGCTTCCATGCGTTCATTAAAAATGCCTCCCCCACCCACTTTTATGTAAATTTTCCCGCACGTCTCCGTGCGTATGTCCCTAAGTGCGATTCACATGTACGTTTGTTAGGCACTTCCGTGCGTATAATCTACGTAAACTACATACATAAACTTACGACGCATGTGCAGTTGATCCGATCCTAAAAATATGCACGGAACTAGCCTCAAAAATGAATCTCTGAATCCGGCCCATGGTCTCAATCTTTACGTACGTATGACACTTTTTTTTTACTTAATAAAAACATATTTTAGCGTAACCAGATATATTTAATTATGTCAATTAAATACAATTTTGAGATGATAATATTTTATAATGAGTTATAATTAATTCTATCAAAGAAAAATTCAATTAGGATTAGGAGCTTAACTTAGACATCACAATGATGTGTAATTATGTATTTCACACAGAGCCGTAGAAAGCATAAAGACAACTTAGATAAAAATTGATAGGATTTTATGTTATTTACTGTTTCTTTTTTGTTTTCAATTTAATCAATTAAACCATTGGCTTCTTTTGATATCACCGAGACAAGACCTGTCAAATGCCCAATAAAGGCGGCCATTTTCCAGAGCGAACAAAAAAAAATGGCCGCTCGATTGTGTAAAGGCAATTGATGCCCTTTTAACAATCATCACAAATCCTGAGTCTATCAGCTTGTGGCTGTGATTTTTCCTTCTAACGTCTCATTACTATCCTATATGTGTTCTTGAACCGGCATGACGTCTTTTTCATCTTTTCTGTCAGCTAAGTTTCCGTTTCGGGTGGAAGAAATGGAATAACAAAGTAATTGAAACACACAAGGTGCGCGGAATAATAGCAGCCTGTAAGTGCTGAAACAAAGAGAGGTGTGAGAGGAAAGAGGGATGTTAACCAGAGATAAAGATCCAGGCCAGAGGCGAAAAGCCAGCTGTGAGTCTTCCCTAATGTACCTCACCATTGCTTGGATCCATAATTTATTACCTCAGGAGATTTCCAAACATCCTCTCTCTCTCTGTCTCTCTCTCTCTCTCCAGTTGCTTCTTCTTTTACAAAGTTCGCATTTGAAATTGCCACAGCCTCTGAAACAAGAACAAATGTTTTGTAATGTGAGAGATGAAGGGGGGAAGGATATGTGATGGATAACACTAATACGTATGGACGGTAAGAGAGAAACACCATAAATATCCATGAAGGAATCATATCGAGCTAAGAGAAACCAGATCCTGGCAATTCCAATTCTAAATCTAATCAATTCTAAATGTAATCAATTTGGTTTGGTCTCGGTGAAGACACATAACATGTATACATTCAAAGAAGAGCTGCCTATAGCTCGGATCCAAAGTTTGAAAATAAGAATACAACTAGATTGGACCGTATTCATAGTTAAGAGTGAGTTAGGTGCGGACAGATCTGCACCTAAATCACTCTTCCAGCCCCCAACCCACCCCCCGCTTTATGGCACTTAAGAGTGCCATAGGGCTACCATATCTATCCGTGCATTGCTTCTTCCTGCCCCATCCCCCGCCGTCCCCGGCTAATCTAAATCCCCCCTCCCACTTCTTCCTAATCACTCCCAGAGGCGGCATTACGCCACATTACACGGCATCTTTAAATGCAACATGGAGGCAATTTACGCACCGAACTGGAACGGAGATTGCATAAATTACCTACTACGCATGTGTATTAGGTCATTTACTAAATATATGCACCTAAGAAGCAGAAGCTTCTTAGTTGTGAATACAGACCATTGATTTTAGAGAAAGGCAAATTAATTTCATTCTTTACATGCAGAGAAAATAATTAGCTTTTGCTTTTTGCACAGATACTTTACTTTTACACTGTTATTTAGACTTGGGCTGGGAAACATCACCTCTCAACTCTAATACTGTTTGCAACAAATGAAATTTGCCTCCCTGTAATTTTTCACCTGTTTCCTCTTATTTTGAAACTCCTGATCTGGTCCTATGTTACTTGTTATAAGGTGGGTAGATGAGGGTGGAGAAAAAGGGGGGCAATTCACTCCCCTAAATGTGAAATAGGCACGGTCCAAGGGGCACCGTATACTGTATTATCAGCCAGCGGATCACTGATGAGTCTATATGACTTAAATGTTACTATTTCAGTCACATAGACTTGCAGTGTGTGTGCCTAAAACATTTGTTAAAAGAAAAAGTTAATTTATACCAATTTCCTTTAGTGTAGTTAATAAGTTATAGATACACATTTGAGTTATACCAGGGTTGCCACCCCTCTTGAAATTTGTGCATTTCTCCTGGTATCCCAGAAAAGGACTTGAGGCTGTGATTTCATACAAAGCACGGCCTTAAATCCCACCCCCTTCCTATCAACACTACTTTTCCTAGTGATACTTGGACCTGGACAGGACTTGATGACGTAAATTTCACCAAGCCCCGCCCTCATCTCTAGTAATACTATGAAAAGTGACATTTATGGACAGAAGGCGTGGCTTATACACACAATTTGCATAAATCACATCATCAAGTCCTGCCCCCATACCAACATCTTTTTCTTCCCTCTGGGATCTCCAGGAGGGAATGAATAGAAAGTCAGCAAACCTGGGTTATACCCAGCACTGCCATCAGGGGGTGGACTACTGTCCCGGGCCCGGAGCGGATAGGTGCCGGCCATCATTACCAGGCCAATGAGCAGGGAAGAATTACCCTGCACGCCGGTCAGATGCTATCACAGGTCTGCTAAGCCCGTCCATGTGACGTCACTGATGATGTCACATGGGGCGGGGCCTCGCAGATGTCCCGGGCCCCACAAATTCTGATGGTGGCCCTGGTTATACCAATCGACATCCTGCTCAAATGTTACAAACTATTCAAACCAATGTAACAGCTACACAAAAGAAAACTGAGGGCGACGTGTTAAGGACTACAAGGGCAGAGCTCAAGCCTTGGGCCATCTGTTACCCATCATTGACCTAAGTAATTGATGCTGCATGCTGGTGAGTTTTACTTAATGAAGTTACATCTAGATGCTGGTAAGGGAAGAATATACTTTTATTTTCTATGCTTTGTTACAAAAAATCTAATTACACTTCACAAATTAATTTATTAGAGAAAAGATACACAGTTTCTGTGGCATTGTTTGTTTTCATATGAGCTTCTTGTTATTAAGACTTTGGCTTATAGTGTTTTTTTCTTTATTACTTATGGATATTACTTTTGCCCTTGTTTAGTCAACAAGTAAATACTTTCCGCTAGTCCAGTAGTGCCATTACAGGCAGACTAATCACAGCAAAACGCTGACTATCATAAACATTTTGCTGCTGTAGGGGCATCAAAATATGTTTAGCTTTAGAGTCCATTTTGTTTTGGCCCACCTGGCGTCATCCCTCCATATCGTGTGCAAGCTTCATATGTTATAAGTTATAAGTAATAAGTATCTGGACAGATTTAAAGATGGAAAATAAGGACCTGATTCACACTTAAGAATCTTCTAAAATTAAGAACTTAAAGTCACACCTGGGCTAAACCATGTTGATTGCAGGGGAGTCATATTTCATCTGTTGCAACCAGTACTAGTGTTGAGAGGTGATATTTCCCAGCCCAAGTCTAAATAACAGTGTAATAG
>WWET01000724.1:486863-497663 GCA_011038615.1 Limnodynastes dumerilii | reverse complement strand
GTGGGTGTAGGGGGGGGGGGGTGGTTGGAGTAGAATTACTTCCCGCAATGCTCTTGTGTTTACAGAATTAAGCGAACACGTCAGATAACTGGTGCGTGTAACACTATCAACGTGTCTATAGCACCCATGTGAACGTTTACCATAGGGTGCTGTTTGCCAATCAGTTGTTAAATTAAGTGTAAGCATGTAATTGGTGGCTCTAAATAAAAATTAAGTCTGTTACAAATTTAACACACAAATTGCTTTTGGTCTTTAAAAATACAAAAACGCACACACACAGTAATAGGAAACCGTTGCAAGTCCCCGCTTTCTAATTGCGAAATAGGGACAGCTGAAAGTTACTTTTCGGCTGTCCCTGTTTAGAATGAGAGCCATCACAGAATTGTATTTTTTTTTATGAATGGATGAGTATGTGAATCGTATTAATTTTCAAGGTATAAGCAATCGATTGAGCGAACAGCCCTATCTAGGGGCGGCCCCAGGTTTTGCGGGGCCCTAGGCGACACAGCCTCCCCCCTGGAAAAACTTGGAATGACACATTATCGAAATAGGGCCATTCACAATGGGGTCCCACACTCATAGGAAACAATGGGCCCGATCCAAAGCAACGGATGCCCGGGGGAATTACGGCCAGCTCGGCTGTAATTCCCCTGTTTAGAAGGTTGAGTGCATACACCGCCGTAAGGGCCGGCGGTCATAACTATAGGCCCGCCGGCTGTTACGAAAAGCGGGCTTTCCCCCAAATTAGGGAACGGGGTGGAGGAAGCTGATCATAATAGTTAGGGTTGGAATCTGGACATGTAAGTGTCCAGATTTAAGCCTGACAGCAGGGAGTGCATGGGGCGTGTACTCCCCGCTACGAACGCTGCCGTGCAGACCTCGGGCGGCCTTAATGCGCCCAAAGGCCTGAATCCGGCCGAATGAGTACATTGACCTTCTGCAGATGAGCACTAGACAGTAGGTGGATACAGGTTATTAAGTGGCTACAATTCGAGTGGTTAGTGGTGGTGAATTACAGGTACAATAATGTTATTCTGGCTACACACAAAGTAATATAATCAGTATAATGCTTTCGTCACTGGGGACTTGATATACAGTAGAGCCCACTACTTAATAATTGGGTCTATCTTCCCTACAGGGGCAGAACTGCTGGAGACTCTGGATGTCTTATCTTCCATTGTATCTGGGAGTCTCCTGGAGAAGTAGTTGCTGCTGCAAGACCTATTTTTTAGCAGTGACACAGCTGAAAAGTTAATTGCAGCTGTATCATTGCTGACACCTTTTAAATACTGAAAATTCCTATGCACGTTGAATGGTCTTATTTCGACAAAGTACCCGTGCTGGTTAGGGTTAGGGACAGAAAGGGTTAGGGTTAGGCTCTAAAGAGGGGGAGGGTTAAAGTTAGAATGGTACTAGAATAGACGTGGCACTAGAATGGATACCATGCCAATTGGTCTTATTTCGACATGGAACCCAATCTGCTTAGGGTTAGGTGTCGGGACAAGAAGAGTTAGAGTTAGGCTCTGAAGACGAGAGGGTTAAGGTCAGGCTGCAGGATGAAGATGGTTAGGGATAGGAAAGGGTTAGGGGTTAGGTTGTGAAAGAGGAAGGGTTAGAGTTGGACTGCAAAGAAGGGAAGGTTAAGGCTAGGCTGCAGGACAGGGAAGTTTTGGGTTAAGCTGTGGAGAGGGGAGGGTAAAGTTAGGGTAAGGGGACGGTAAAGGTTAGGTTGTGGGATAGGATGAACTGAGCTTAGCTGTCACCACTGGAGTCTTCGTAGAGACAGAAGTGCCAAAAAATGACCGCTGTAGAGCCACAAAGTGATCTGTCAAGAGAATTGCACCCCTCAGGAGGAGACAGACTTTCAGCCATCCCTTCTTTGTAATGAAGCCATCGGTGCGGAGACTCACAACGGTCAGCTTAGTTATGTACATGAGAGGGGAGTGCCGGGGAGGGGGGAGGGGACATTATCCTTCGTAGTACGTAACTTAGGTTAAATGATCTTAAGTCTGGATCAGGCCCAATATTTGTACACTCATTGGCCCAGATCCTGATCTACGCCTGACAGGGGACATACGCAAGTCATTTGCATACGTCCCCTGTGTTGCAACATCTGCGCATGCGTGCGCCAGATGTTCTGACAGCGTAAGTACTGATGTACGTAACTTTGGCCCGGATTCATACCAGCAAAAGTATTGCACATACGTCTTTAATTTACCCATAATTACCGCATTAAGATCGCATATACGCAATCTACGTAACGAAACGATACGTAGATTACGTAAAATAGTTACTGCGCATGCGTAGTAGCTACTATCGGTATTTTACGACTGTATGTGCAACACGTACGGTGCTGTGAATCCGGGCCTAAGTTACGTACGTCAGTATGTACGCAGAAGGGACTGACCCTTCATTTACGATGGCCGTAACCCCACCATACAGGCGGGTATAGCCATGTAAATGAGGGGTCGGGGTGGGGAAGTCCTGTTACGACTAGGTCAGCGGCTGTATACGTAAGTGTCAAAATTTACTACCAACAGCAGGGAGTGCAGGGGGCGTAACTACAGACCGTCGCACGCATGTAAAGCGTGCAGGGGTCAGGATGTGGCCCATTATGAGTAAATGTTTTACACTTGAATTAGAGCTATATATGAGTTATTTACACGCTTTGGGGTCACAGGTGGGGCTTCTGGTTGCCCATAAACTCCCAACAAAGAACCAAAAAAACAACATAAACCTTAAATGCTGTACCACAGAAACCGCCGTCATTTAAAGAATAGGATCGTATATGAGTGTATAACCAATCCCTTACTGTATGATTTAAATATATCCCCTGCCCCCACCATCCGTACACACTGTATGCATGGCGGGTCATAAAACCCTGCCGTCGGAATAGATACTGTGCGTTATTCTGATTGTTTGTTGTGCGTTCTGATGCATAACCGCCAAGTGTGCAGACACAGAGCACTTATGTATTCTGAATGCGTAAATGGCAAATTCTGGATCCAGTCCAGAGAGGGCACCCGTAATAATTTCGTTCTCCAATCTTTCCAATTTCTTATTAAGAACTGTTAGGTTTGGTTTGAAATCTTTGTGTGTTTCGAAAATTTTAAGTGAGTTTTCTTTCTCTTCAATTTCCTTTTTGCAGTCAATTAATATATTAGTTTTTTCTTTAACAATTAATTGCATCAATTTGCATGAACAATCATGCAGAATATTGTCCCAAGCTTGCATAAAGGGTTTGTTATCTTGACCAAAGGAGGGGGTTTTATTCACCCTCAATCCTCTTGGAATTCTATTAGTTTTTAAATATTGCTCCATGCCTGCTTTGTCCCACCATGCTTTGGTTTCTTTTATTAATATCTTTTCCATATTCCAAAAATGGTCATCAATATTTTCTCTTTTCTCCTCTATTATTTGAATTGGATCTTTTTCCATAAAAACTGATTGACACAGGGTCAGTCTAGAATTGCCTAGATCTTTAGATCTAAACATGTTTATATTTCAAGTAGAGTACACGGTGATGTTGCTCAAACGGTCCTGCACCTCAAGGGTTAATGTGTATAGAAATAGGGTGGACTATATAGTAATAGTTTTCGTATTCTCCAGCAGGAGCACATCTCAGGATGACAATCCTATTATTAAAGACAGGACTTGCTTGCCCTCAGTCATCCTTCCGGAGATCCTTCTGCCGAGCTGTCAAGGCCTTCAGGATTCCTCTCTGCTCACTTCTTGTGTCTCCCAAACCCACAGTCCCCATACAGAATGATGGGGGCAGTGAATCCCAGTGCTTAAAAATCAAGTCATTTGTCCAGAGATCAGAGAAAGATCAGAGAGAGAGAGATAGAGAGAGAGATCAGAGAGAGATCAGAGAGAGATCAGAGAGAGAGAGAGAGAGAGATGAGAGAGAGAGAGATCAGAGAAAGAGAGAGAGAGAGAGATCAGAGAGAGAGAGAGAGAGAGAGAGAGAGAGAGATCAGAGAGAGAGAGATCAGAGAGATCAGAGAGAGAAACATCCGGTTTCTTCATATTTTTGCTCTCTCTTATTTCTAAATGAATGTGGCATATAAGAGCTAAAGTCCTTTTGAAAAAATTCACTTAATTAATAACATTAGTTATAAAGGGTATCAAAGCTGTCAAAAAGCAACTCGACAGAGTTAAGTTGTTGGCAACACTAAGGATGACAGTGTTATTAGGTCGCCCTTACTGTTCCCAACAGTTAAAACCTCAACAAGTTTTGCAGCTTAACCCTAACCCTAACTGTAGCTTAACCTTAGCCTAACCCTAACCTAAACCATGACCCTATCCTAAACCTATCCATAGCCTAACCTTAGTCTAACCCATAGGGAGAGGAATTAGTAGCAGAAAGAGGGAAGTAGTATGCCCCTTTATAAATCATTGGTACGCCCTCACCTAGAATACTGTGTTCAGTTCTGGAGGCCATATCTCCAGAAAGACATAAATACATTAGAGACTGTGCAAAGAAGAGCAACTAAAATGGTCCATGGCCTTTATAACAAATCATACCAAGAAAGGCTAGAAGAACTAAACATGTATAGCTTGGAGCAGAAAAGGGAGAGGGGGGACATGATTGCAGCTTTCAAATACATCAAGGGTTGTGACCAGCTAGAGGAGGGTACCATTTTTCAAAAGAAAAGGTGTAATAGAACACGAGGGCATGGATACAAACTGGAGGGTGGTAGATTCAAAGGAAATGTGCGGAAAAATTACTTCACTGAAAGGGTGATAGATAAATGGACTATTCTCCCATCTGAGGTGGTTGAGGCCAATACAGTAGAACAATTTAAACATGCTTGGGATAAATATAAGGGTATCCTAAATTGTAAACCAAATTGAGGGTAAATAGGGTCTAGGGTCAGTATAGTTTTGAATAAACAAATGGGCAGACTGGATGGGCCATGTGGCTCTTATCTGCCGTCACTTTCTATGTTTCTATGTAACTCTAACCATATCTTAACCCTATCCTAACCATAGGCACAAGAATTTGAGAAAGGGCTATGTCTAGCCTGAAACGCGTCAGTAAACCCAGCAGAGAGAGAGAAACATCACTTTCAGGGCCAAGCAGCAGCAGCGTGTTTTGCCTATAACCGGGTTTTTTCATCACACTACTTTTCCTATTTTCATAGGTCTCATACAGGATATCTTAATCAAGACTTTTTAAAGACTGCAATGGCTCTGATATTTCCATTGTTTATTTATATCTGACACTTTCCACTGTGGTTTCACCGTTCTGTATTGTTCCTCTCCAGGTAGTGGACTTCCAGCAGTGTGCGTTGATCTTTCCAAAACCTATATTGCATAGCCTAACCTCAGCCTACCCCTAACCCTATCCTAACCCTAACCATAGCCTAACCTTAACTTTAGCCTAACCCTAAGTAAAACTAAATCGAGTAGCCTTCAGACTCACGACTTTCTCATTGAGAATAGTTGATCAGGCGTCCCTGTCAAGCAAAGAATAATTAATCCGGTGTCCCCATTTAGTGAATAAAAGTCAATCCAGCTGCGTGTCGAGCTTGCAACCATTGCATAGGTAAGTGCCTCAACTGTATCCCTTTCTAAATACTTATCACTCTGATATGAGTTCGGCATCTGCAAAGTTTCATCTGGAATCCCTTCCACATCTAGTCTGAACTTCTTTGTTTTATCTTGCAGCAGTTCTAGTGCAATAAAAATCCCCCCCCAATACAATCTGTGTGTCTTGTACTCTAAGCACTCAGTTCCTCCTAGCAGACGTGGACTCTCTTATCTGCACACATCTTATTATCCAGCTGCTCACAGACAATGGAATCTCATTTCTGGCTGGTGTGATCGTCTTTAATCATTACCCCGACCCTGCATTGGGAAACAATTTTGTTGCACACATGAAGAATAAATTTAGAGTGTGAAGCTGGGTAAGAGCAAATGAATTCCTTTTACTGTAGATGCCTGAAGCAATATCAGAACCTACGTAGAACAGGCTCAGGATAGACCACTGATGTAACAAAGAGGACAATGCATCAACAATGAACATATCCTATAGCTTTATATGACATTGGAACATCAGATGACTTTCGTGATACAGTATACCACACAACCTTGTCATTCTACAAATGATGTTAGCATGGTGTTCCAACAAACCATAGAAACATAGAAAGTGACGACGGATAAGAGCCACGTGGCCCATTCAGTCTGTCTGTTTATTTGTTTAAAACTATACTGACCCAAAACCTGGGAAGTAACTACAGGGGGGAAGGGGCATAGGGTTGTGCTGGCCCGGAGGAGGGAGGGGCCCATGGCAGCCACTCCCCCTGCACTGTAAGCAAGCTTTCTGAGGCTGATGAGTGTGAGTGTTAAGTGTTGCAACTCTGTATATACATACACTCCTACATGGAGAGCCGAGTGCTGTTTCAGCTTCTGACAGCTTCTATCAGGCAGCTGTTCCGCCCACTTCCACCCCCAGGCCCACCCATCCAGACTCGGGTCCCACCTCCTTTCTATGGGGCCTGAGTTTTTCACCTTCTGCCTCTGCCGTAGATCGTAACTTGACCCTCGATTTACTTTGACATTTAGGATAGCCTTATTTATACCTCTATAACCTCATATTTATATGCATGTTTAAACCGATCTATTGTGTTACACTCTACCACCTCAGATGGGATGCAATTCAACTTATCAACTACCCTTTCAGTGAACCTATGGACTGGATTCAGACCTCCACTTCTTCTGCACTATACCGAGACTCCCCAGCATGCAAAGGTAGACCACTCTTTTCTTATACTGCTTGAGCCCTGGCTTGTACTGTAAGGACAGGGAATCGGCCAATTGCAAGTACCTCATTTCCAATCCGTCACCATTTTAGGCTTTAAAACAGAGCAAATGTATTGGAATTCCAAGCAACTGATGGGAGCGTTGGATGTGGGTCCCCGTCAAGAATGGCCCTATTTCGACTGAGTCATTCTCTCCCAGCCAGTTTTGAACTGGCTGAGAAAACAATTGTTTCTGTTTTGAAGAGGTAAGTGAGGATTCTAACCCAAACCCTCTCCCTAATCCTTACTCTAAACCTCCCCTTCTATTACCCTAACCTTAACCCTCCCTTCCCTGCAGCCTGACCCTAACTCCCCTTCCCCACATCCTAACTCTAAGTTTCCCTTCCCCGCAACCTGACCCTAACCCCCCCCTTCCCCGTAGCCTAACCCTAAGTCTCCCTTCCCCACAGCCTAACCCTAAGTCTCCCTTCCCCACAGCCTAACCCTAAGTCTCCCTTCCCTGCAGCCTGACCCTAACCCCCTCCCCTTCCCCACAGCCTAACCCTAAGTCTCCCTTCCCCAGAGCCTAACCCTATCCCTCACCCTAAGCCTAAAAGTCCCCAGAGAGGTTACTCTCCTCTCCGGTGGTCCAGCTGCCAATCGCATACTCATCCATTCATTAAAAAAACTGCCAAAGTCTGCCATTCGAAATAGAGACAGCCGAAAAGGAACCTTACTTCTCAATGACAGCCATCGGTGCGGGGACTCCCACCGGGAGCATTAAACCACTGGCTCTGCGTTTTCTCTCAGTCCTAGGCAACAACTCAGATTGTAATCTATTAAGTAGGTAGCAATAGAAGGAATGAGGTGTCCATGTACAAGCCACAGTTATATATTCCGCAGACTGCAAAGAAGGCGAAAGAAAAAAAAAATTAATTTACCAGTAAATATTGTGGGACTGTTTTTACTGCTAACAAAGCACAGAGAGCGGCTTTGAATTGCGCACACTGGGACAGATGCTACGGAGAGGCTGTTAAATAAAACAAAATTATTTTCCTAGACGGGTGAGACTTATTTTTTTGTGGAGTTTGACGATAGGACACAGGCAGCCTACAATGTTATGTCAAAACAATACAGAACTTGGCTTAAAAAAGGAAATTGTGGGAACTTCTATTTTTTTATATACTCCGCGCATCTGAAATTCTAAATAATTCATCATATCCCCGGCCTGTCAGTCAAAGCTTCTCTGTCGAAAAAAATAAAAATAAAAGCCGGTTCTGGTGAGCAAACTGTATTATTGGCCATAGAACACTCAAGCTTTAAACACTGTTCAGAGCTGATTAATCATTAAATAATGGCTTATTTCCCCCCCAGCATGTGAAAGCAGTGTTTACATTGTCTCGTTGAGCCCGAAGGATCCCCACTTATTTCCTTCCTCGCACTCGACTGCAGTGAATACGCTTACATAACCTGCTCCTGTCCCCGAGAATTTAATTACCGAACAGCGTTTAGGGTACTTGAAGCACTTCATTGCCAGAATACAGAATCCGTTTGTGTCCAGAGCTCAGCAATTTATACAGAGCTTATAAAGTCTTCCCACATGGCTGTTCCACGCTGAGAACAGCCCTCGGTATGTTTTTGTGTACTCCCCAGGATAGCACTTAACTGGTTCGTGGCATGGGGCCTCGTTAAAGCTAATCAGCAAAACCTGCGGCTGACAACTCTGAGCGGCTCATCTCACCGGCATGAGCCCCACCTACAGAAGTTCATGGAATCGGGTATATTCCTGTGGAGTGTTTAAATAGCATTACACAGGGATCATGCCAGGAGCTGATTGGCCATAGGACTTACAGGGAATTTTTCCGTTAGGCCAATAGCCTCTTGAGGCCGGTAAGAAAAAAAAACTAGGATATTCGCTCAGTAATGGGTAGTGGTCACTAAAATGATGGGCCGTATGCAGAGAACCTTTTTTGCAGAACGTTCCGTGCGTATTTTTACGATCTGATTAACTGCGCATGCGTAGTAACTAAATTTACGCTACGTTGATTTTACGCACGGAAGTCCATTAAGCACGAACTTGTGAATCGCATGTGAGAAAATACATACGGAGGGGCGTGGTTATAATCCATTCAGAGACAGATACGTGAAACTGGGTGGGGGGAGGCATTTAAATGACCGTTTGAGGGCATGGTGAGGGCACAATTAGTTAGATACGCATGTACGGAAGTATTATATGCATGGAAATGCACACTTAAAGATAAGGGTGGTTGAGGCACTCGTAAGTCAAGAAGAACCAGAACAGCCCAATGTCTGTATCAGAGGTCACTAGGACATTAAGGTTCTTTATTCTGTAATAATTCAGTATACATATCTTTAATAAACAGCATGAGATGCAAGGAGTACGACTTCTCGCGATGTATTTATAAACAGCACTCATCACGGATTGCCGATCGCTGTTTTAAGCAGTCAGCCTCTGACAGCTTCAATCAGTTAGCGAGTGGTCCCGCCCAGTGCCACCCAGCTCTGCCCATCCAGCTCCCAGATCCCGCCTCCTTGCTCTTGGGCCTGAGCTTGTCACATTCCATTCCTGAACCTTCTCTATAATTTATCCCACACACATGTGGCCTCTTACAGTTTTTTTCCTCCAGGGCCACTTCAAGTTCCCAATCCGCCCTTGGATCATAATATCCTTATCATAGGGATTGCTGGACAGTCAGATGAATAGAGGAGACTTGGGCAAGGGCTCCAGTGGATGGAATGATATGTCAGGTGAGGGTGAGTGGTCTACAGATATAGGGCCTGCTCCAGATTCAGGACGGGATCCACACCCCTGCATGACAGCTAAATTCCATGACTAACGGACTGATCCGCTCATGTGCCTTAATGCTGCCTTATGGCAATGTAAGTCACTTAAAGTTCGCACGAGACAGGGGCGTGAAAGCGGAGCCCATTCCTCACTTCCGTGAGGACTTCCTGACATCAGAAAATGCATGGCGGTTAGGATCCAAGAGTAAGGGCAAAAGAAGGGGCAGGACCGCCTTCAGAATTTGTGAGGCACACCAGTGGGGCCCCGCCCTATGTGACATCATCAGTGACATCACAAGGGTGGTTTCAATTTTCAATGTTTTAATCAGGGCCACACTTGGAGCACAATCCAGGGGTGCACGGAAATCCTACCATAAATGCGTTTTTCTAAAAGTATGGCATCCTACGTGCGATCCAAAAGAACAAACAATGGTGCCCAAATGTGTTACATGAGAGTAGGGATGTACAATGTAATGCTGACTGTAAGTGGAGGTTCTGATCAGTTTGTGGGGATACTCAGGATGTTCCGTATCGAAACATTTAAACTCCACAGTCAAGTGTGTGATTTCCAGCAGTCAGATGATGACAGACATCAGTTTTCAGCAGTCAGCACAAAGAAATGATGGCTCCTCCGATCATACTATTTTCGAATAGTGGAATGTCAAAAAGTAAGTTTTATTAACCCTAACCATCCTCTTTGGCAACCTAATCATCACCCTCCTCTAACCCTAACATTACCCTGCAATCTCCACAGCCTAATCCTAAGCATTCTTGATCCGCAGCCTAACCCTAACCATCCCTTGACCTCAATCCTCTGCTCAGTGCCGTTTCTAGACCTGGCAGAGCCCAGGGCCCCTTATATCTGTTCAGCCTCCATTTGTGCCCCTTATATGTGTCCAGCCTCCATTTGTGCCCCTTATATGTGTCCAGCCTCCTTTTGTGCCCCTTATATATGTCCAGTCTCCATTTGTGTCCCTTTTATATTAACAATATTTTTTTTTTTAATTAAAAACCTATCTTAAACTCACTTACCTTTACCTTCTCCCTCTTATTCCTTCCTACAGGGCTCCTACAGGACCAAATCTATTTCCATGAATAATGCTGCCTCAATGTAGAAGATTTGGTGATAGAGGGCTCCTGTAGGAGCCCTGTATATCCAGTACAGTTTAGCTGAATGATGCAGGCCACATCTGTTATCTGATGAGGCCAGCATCTGTGTGAGCCAAGGTCTATGTGACCGTGGATCGGA
>WWET01000724.1:475103-486852 GCA_011038615.1 Limnodynastes dumerilii | reverse complement strand
CGTGGAGCGGAAGAGGGCAGGGCACGGTCTATGTGCCATACCGGGTGCACCCTTTAAGTCGTCTCTTGGTGCTTCCGGTGCGATAGCAGGGCTCGCCCCCTTCCCTAGAAATGGCCCTGTCTCTGCTCTCTACAGCCTAACCCTAATCCTCCTCAAACCCTAACCATCGTCATCCTACAGCCTAGCCCTAACCCTCTCCTCTCCGATGCCTACCCCTAATACTTTCCTGTCCCACAGCGTAACCCTAGGCAGAACATGTACCAATTGAAATGGGACCCGCTTCGGAATGTAGATTTCAATTTTAAAAATGTAATCAGGAATAACGCAGACGCAGAGATTTTAAACTTTCAGCTGCATCATTCTCGAAAACCAGTCCTTCGTGCCGGAAACTCTATCCCCAGCCAAGTGATTACCTGATGCAGGAATTCTTTATCTTCTGGTACTAGAGCGGGTTAATGAACCGAGAACATGATATGGGACATTTAAAGGACTGCATTTACTACAGACCCAGCGGCAAACTAATCAGTAATTCTGAGTGTCCGAGAGAAGATTCTTTTTCCTAAAACACGCTGTTAATACCGATTGGAGAAATGATCTGTGATACATGACTGCGTTATGCTGCCCTCTGAACACCCTACCAGTAGTCTATTGGTGGATAAGCCTTTAATGCTGGCTATGGACCATCTGTTGTCAGAATGGAAATCCGATCTTCCAATGCTCAAATTGAATGGTACAAACTCAGTAACTGCTTTCCGTGCACAAAAGAACATTTACTATATAGCAAGTGACAGATAAACATTGTTTATTTTCCCTCTTAGCTTAGCTCATAGATCATTCTGTGTTTGCTGCGTTGTGACATTGTGTTTAAACGGGGATATAGACCATTATCTGCACAATGGATGAATAATTTCCATTGTAATGACAGAAGATCTTTTAAGTATGGGAATATGCGATTGTCTCAGACTCAGGAAGACGGAGGCAAAAACGATTGTCTGGCTATCTTTGGGTGCTTGCTCTGTAGACGTCATGTCATCCTGACCTCAATATAAGTTATTGCTGATTAGCAGAACGACCTGGGACAAAATCGTTACCGTACAAACTGCTTAGATAGTAAATAAAGCCTTTGTTATTTCCTGAAAACAAACAAGGTAGAATCGAATGGTCTTATGTCACCCTAAGGTCCCAGGTTTAGGATATAGACCTCAAATGTCCCCCTAAATTTCCATGGGTTACAATTGAATTAGTGCTTGATTTATTTTCTGTCTCTAACCAGAGAAAATTACAACTTATCAAGACTTAACAAAAGCAATAAAAGAGTAACAATTACATATAGAGTAGAATTTCATAATACAATAATAAGATTTATAGTGACCTCTATACAATGCATCCTAGTTACCGCCATCCAATGCAGGCAGTATCCTAGTGGCTTCCACTCTATACATACAGCACCCTAGTGACCACCACACAATTCATAGGGCATCCTAGTGAACACCACTCAATACAAATAGCATCCTAGGGACTGCGCAACTCTCTACAGAGAGCAGCTTAGTGACCACCACCCAATACAGAGAGCATCCTAGTGAACACCACCACATAAAGCATCCTAGGGACTGCGCCACTCTCTACAGAGAACAGCTTAGTGACCGCCACCCAATGCAGAGAGTATCCTAGTGGTTTCCACACTATACATACAGCACCTTAGTGACCACCACCCAATTCAGTGGGTATCCTAATGAACACCACTCAATACAAAAAGCATCCTAGGGACTGCAAGCCAGATCCAGAGCTACGCTCGTAAGTACGGCCAGCATAGCTTTGGTGCACTCCCCCTGTCTGAGCGTAGTTACACTCAGTTACGCCGTCTGAAGGCTACCCTAACTTCAGCCGGCGTAACGAGTGTAATTACGCTCAGACAGTAGTGTAATCAGTGAAACCCTGCCCTCCATTCCTAATTTCCCTCCCCCCACCTACCTTCCATAACTACAACGTAGTCATGGAGCAGCACGCACCTTCGTTTGTAACTACGTTGTAGTTACAAACGCCTTATTCAGGGAACCCTGAATCATTGATCATCTGCCCGACACATGTGCGGAATGGCAAATATGCCTTTCTTACACATATGGCCGCCGTAACTATGGTGGCAGCCGTAGCTTTGGATCTGGCCCTGCAACACTCTCTACAGATAGCAGCTTAGTGACCGCCACCCAATACAGAGAGTAACCTAGTGGCTTCCACTCTATGCATACAGCAAGTTAGTGACCGCCACCCAATACTAGCAGAATTTTAGTTCTCTTCAAACAATATATCAGCTGTTGGGTGGTCTTAAAAATAGAATTCCCTGTAAGTCCTATGGTGAATCTGCCCCTGCGTTACTATCCAGACTTCTGTACTCTCCACAAATTTCCATGAGTCGTAAATAGTGAAAGCCCGTCCTGGAAGTCAGTCCGTGCAAGTGATCAAAATACGAACTCAAGTGTTTGTAGATTGTGGCCCAGTGTCAGCAGGTCTTCAACTTAATATCAGACACCTCTCAATTGCAATATTGCAGATGCTTCCCTTTAACTGAGAAACAGCTACACCCCTTCTTGTTGTCTAAGTGTTGGGTGATCCCCCCTATGCCCAGAGCTCTGCTCGGCACCCTCATACTTCATGGAGCTCTTGGAACATGTTTTTTTAGATAATCACTGAGCCGGAGTTGATACCACTAGCAGCTGCACAGGCATATGCAGTTAGTAGTTGCCAACGTTTTAAATAATTTCCAGGGACATTTTGCTGCCGAGGCGATGCATTGATGCGCAGAGCGTGCAGTAATGTCTCGGCAGTCTTTGAAGCACTGACGTTCCCATCATGTTCATTGAATTTGATTATGATGTGAATTTTTGTTTGCATTTTAAATGTTTGTCTTCAATAAATATCAAGTCCAAAATCCAAGGACACGAGGGTAAAATCACGGGACCTGATCCAGACTTCTTCTGGCACTCTGTCCGAGTCTCCAGCCTTCTGTGTGAGCGCATGGAATTTAACACCACTGACTCACAGAGCTCTCCTCCAGAGCTACCTACCTTAAGATTACCGATCCTGTCTGGACAGGGGCATTTTAAGAAGTGAGGGGGCCCTTGTGCAGGATTTGTATATGGGCCCCACCCCTTACTCTGAGGCAAGACTGTCCCAATTTGCAGACTGTAAAAGGGGTGGGACCTGATGGGTACTTTAAGCCCCGCCCATTTTGCGACCTGCAAATCGGGACAGTCCTACTTCAGGGAAGGGGGAGCCCGTTCGGCATCTATTTCTTCCCTCCAGATGGGCCAACCTTCCCCTGTCAACCCTGATATGCAGAGACTTAGGTGCAGAAAGAATGCCACAGGGCCCCCCTGTTCTGAGGGGCCCGTGTGCACTGAACTCCCTGCACCCATTATATATACGTCTATGGGTCTGGATAGGGTGGCAAGCCTTGAGTAGGACCTTACTGTGAATTTAACTGGTGGAATACCTTTCCCCTAGCACTCACACCCACCCCATCAACATGTCACAATCAATAAATCTACAGAAGCCTGGATCTTTGTGGATCCAGATTCATACTAAAATTGCCTCCCGTGCACAATCACAAATAGTGGCCATTTTCTGATCCTAGTGATCGGAGTATGATCCCTTTATGGATGGCTGGATCCGCTCCATAAATAGGGACTCTAAAGGGTGCTTACAAATTCCTTACCAATACCAAATGATCTTGTTTTAGTTCCTGCTCTTGGTGGATTCAAGACAAAGTAACATAGAATTTGATAACACAAAAAAATCACTTGGCCAACCCAAAAAGTACATTTTTATTTGATTAAACCCATGATAATATTTGACCTGGTTAAAGTTCACCTGTTAGGTGATCATAATATTGACAATGACACCATTGACATCATCGACCATTATCGGTTGACCGTATCATTGTCAACATGTATAAATAAAGAAATATATGACATTGACAAGGATACCAGGATGGCTGCCATATGATTAACATGGTAGTACCCCACCATCGACATAGTCGACATAGTCTAGGTCAGGGGTCGGCAACCCGTATCTTTCAGCCGTCTGCTGCGGCTCCCTCCTAGGGGGCTACAAGTCCCGGTCCCTGGTGGTCTAGAGATGCCACATAGTTCAGCACATAGACTGCGGGCCCGTGGCTCTCACAGTCACAGTCGCCGACATCTATATTCATCTGATTATTGAGATGAATATTACTGGGAATACAGGGCTCCTATGGGAACCCTGTATGACCAGATAACTTCCATTGAATAACACTATGAGGTAGCGTTATTCATTGAAGCTGATTTGGTCCTATAGGGCTCCCTGTATTCCCAGTACTATTCATCTCAATAATCAGATGAATAGAGATACCGGTACCTGTGTCTATTTGAGCCGCAGAGGAAGGAGTGTGAGGGAGAAGATAGTAAGGTAAGTTACAGAGGAGGCTGGCACTTATAAAGGGGGCACAGAGGAGTCTGGCACTTATAAAGGGGGCACAGAGGAGACTGGCACTTATAAAGAGGGCACAGAGGAGGCTGGCATTTTTAAAGGGGGCACTAAAGAAGGCTGTACCCATATAAGGGACACATGGAGGCTGGGAACATATAATGGGGCAATAATAAAAACTGGGCACAATAAAGGGGCAATAATAAAGGCTGGGCACATATAAAGGGACAGTAATAAAGGCTGGGCACATTTTAGATGTCAAAAGGGTTTTGTGGCTCCAGAGGTTTTCTTTTATGGGGGAAACAAGTCCAAATGGCTCTTTGAGTGTTTAAGGTTGCCTGCCCCTGATCTAGGTTGACATTACATAGTCCCCCCCTCTGCTCTATTCTATATGCTGCCTTTGCTCTGTCCTATGTCTGTGTCCTGCTCCTCTGTTTTATCCTGTGTTCTGCTCCTCAGCTCTCTAATGCTCTGTTTGCCTCACTGAGCGCAAATACCACTGTGCCCTGTTGCTCCAGGTTTCATCATTCAATATAAGCAAGGGTGTGGGTCCCCTAGTTAGTTTCTAACTGGCTGGGATTTCGATTGCATATGCCTCAAGGAGGAGTAAGTAAAAATAGTCCCCTACTCCTTTCCCTAATTCTAACCCTAACCCTCCCCTCTCATTACCGTATCCCTAACCCTCCCTTCCTGGTAGCCTGACCCTAACCCACCATCTCCCGCGGCCTGACCCTAATTCTCCCTTCCCTGCAGCCTGACCCTAATTCTCCCTTCCCTGCAGCCTGACCCTAACCCTCTATCTCCCGCAGCCTGACCCTAACCCTCCCCTCCAGTGCAGCCTGACCCTAACCCTCCCCTCCACTGCAGCCTGACCCTAACCCTCTCTAGCCCGCTCCTTAGAGAGGTTATTTACCTTTACTGCGGTCCGGTGGTACAGCGGAAGCAGTGCGGTGGAGGGATATCGGCGGTGGCGGAATTTGTGAATCAGAATTCTAAACCCATTCTAAAAAAAAAAATTGAAACTGGGCAGTATTCGAAATAGGGATATCTGAAAAGGAACTATCGGATGTCCCTATTTCTGAAATCAAAGCTTCTGACCGGGGAGTGCTACCATATAAGCAATAAGCTGTTGTTAGCAGTTAGGCTTAGGGTTTGGCTTAGGGTTACAGTTAGGTTTAGATTTAGGGTCAGACTTAGGGTTAAAGTTACGGTTAGGTTTAGAGTTATGGGGTCAGATCCAGGCTTAAAATCATTTTACGTACGTGAGTGTACCCAAGTTAAGTACGATTAAGTTTAATGCACTCCCCTTTCACCTACGTAACTTAGCTGACTTACGTGTTCAGAACCCTACCTTAACTTTACCTTGCGTATCTCTGGTCATACCTAATGCCTTGTCCTACGTAAGAGCCTAAGCCAGCCCATACTGTACAATATAAATGTCTCCCTCTGCACACAATGGGCTGGATCCAGACTTAAGTAAGTGCTTGAAATTAGTTACTCCTGGGCTAAACCATGTTGATTTCAGGGGGCGTCGTATTTCATCTGTTGCAAACAGTATTAGAGTTGAGAGGTGATGTTTCCTATCCCAAGTCTAAATAACAGTGTGATAGTAACGCTGGTCAGTATCTGTGTGCAGCAAGCCATTCAAAGATATATCCCTGCATGCAAAGAATACAATTACCTTGACTCCCCCTGCAATCAACATGGTTTAGCCCAGGAGTAACTCATTTCAAGCACTTACTGGATCCAGCCCAATGTGTATTTTCGGGTTGCATAGGGATGTCACGCCCTATTGTACAGAGTTACGTACAAGATAAGTACGATCAGAGTTGTGATGTGTAGCATCTGTCACACACATGCGCAGTGGGTTCCCACAGCTAGATTTACGCAAGCCGTGTGCGTAATTTGGCTGTCGTTGTTAAGCCTGGATCAGAGCCAAGGTTTTCTCATCTAAAGACATTCAGTATTCCTTGGAGTATTCATTTTTTATACTTATACTTAAGAGGATTGATTTTTTATCTCTGGTGCATTATTCTACGAATGAGATTTATTCCAACAAATGTGATCTACAAATAACGGGCCTGATTCAGAGGCTGAAAATAAGAACTTAAAGTTACACCTGGGCAAAACCATGTTGATTTCAGGGGGAGTCAAGTTAATTTTATTCTATGCATGCAGGGAGAATGCTTTGCTTTTATTTATTGCACACAGATACCTGATCAGCTTCACTTTTAAACTGCTAATTACACTTGAGCTGGGAAAAATCACCTTTTACCTATAATACTGTTGCAACAAATGAAATTTGACTCACCTGAAATCATCATGGTTTAGCCCAGGTGTAACTTTAAATTCTTATTTTCAATCTCTGAATCAGGGCCAACGTCTCAGACTAAAATTCATCTAATAGGAAATGACAGTTCATGTTCTACTTTATATTTATATTTATTTGTGCTGTTTACTGATATATTTATATATATATTATACAGTGTATAGTTTTACCATTATAATTCCTATTGTTAATTATACATTTTTTATAATATTACCTAGTATTCAATTGATGGGCCGGATCCAGACCTGCGCCAGACAGGTCACTTACGCACGCAAGGTACGTAAGTGGCCTGTTTTTGGTCTGTTACTGGTTTATGGCAATGTTGATGGGACACTTCCTTTCCCGTGCTTCCGTTGCTAGAAGATTATCTCGCGGCCTTTCATGCACCTGTTTGCATTTACCTACAAATTGATCTGAGCAACTTTCATTTTGTGTGTATACAGTAGCCAATCACGCAGAAAATCGTCACGCCAGCTGGTGTACCCTCAGATGTGAATCAGACCCAGCAAGCATCAGCGTTACAATATTCTATCTGATAGCTGTCGACATTTCGATACTGTTGGATACCATAAGGATGACATGTTAAACTTATTGGCCATTTAACCGTTGACAGGAAAGCTATTAACCCTAGAACTATCTGAGTTACTCTCTTTGGCCCAGATCCTGGGCTATGGCCGACAGGGGAATTATGTAACACGTCGTACATAATTCCCCTGTTTTGAAGGTTGTGCGCATGCGCACAAACCTTCTTACAATGCCGTAAGGGCCAGCGTACGTAACGTATGTTACGTACGATGGCTCTTATAAGAAGGGGGCTTTCCCCCCCATTACGCATGTCATATCTCCGCCATCAACAGCGGGGAGTGCATGGGGCGTGCACTCCCTGCTACGATGCCGGCCGTACTGACCTCCGGTGGCCGTGAGGCGCCCGTAGGTCAGGATCCGACCCTTTGGCCTAAGATGACCACTGACATATTTGATCCTTAGATTTATATTATTCCTATGTTTTTCCCAAATAGGACCATTACTACACCTAGCACTGACCAACAATATTCTTGGGTATGAGAAAGCACCACACAAGTCCTAGGCTCTTGTCTGCAGCAAGTCTGCTGGGGCCAGATTTACTAAGCAGCGGGAAAGGAAAACCAATCAGATTCCAGCTCTTACTTTCCTATTACATGCTAGAAAATGTTAGCTAGATTTTGATTGGTTGCTATGGGCACCATTTCCTTAATCTGGTCTGGAATTGGTAGAGAGCAGACCTTCATATAAGAAGAAAAAAACTGCGGATCGTAAAGAAGGTAATTAATTTTAGGTCCCAGAGGCCCCATGTGGTTAGGCTCATAAAAAAAGTAAAATGACCCTGACAACACATAGTCCTGTATAACTAATATTTAACAATAGAAGCGCTTGAAGTGAGCTGATCGATGAACAAGGGCTCCGGCAGAACTCTCGGTTGGGTTCCCCCCCCCTTCTACTGTGCACAGAATAGTCCTCCAGGGTGTTTCAGCTTTGACCAATTTAAGTGCCTTAGCTCCAGATGCAGACCCTCCAACATGACCCATTCCATAAGGTACAATTTAATCTGCTCCTGAGCTTCCAACGGTCACTCACCTGGTTTAAATGAACTAACTGATATTTAAAAAAACCAAAACTATTTGCCTCTTTAACAAAGGTGGTTACCATAGTAACTGACATATTATGTCATACGAATACTTTTATTACTGGGTCAATTGTAAATCTATTCATTTCCTTTCACTTACATTAACTTGGCTAAATTTCAATACAGCCACTTCTTCCTTTCCACGCTTCATTTTTTTTAACTGCACAAATCTATCGCCTGGTGGTCATCATGCCAAATACACCCCTATGTGTTCACAGTGAGCTGTCACCAAGCAGATGATTAAACTATTCCATGTAAAAAAAAAATGTCTTTCAACATCTCACTGCCAAATGGCAATTAGCACCCAGGCAGCTGGCATAAACACAGAGAACGCTGGCACCCTCCACAAGCAAGACCTCTGTAAAGACGTGTTTCTCATTTATTTATTTCACTGGAGGAATTCCGTCTCCCAGAGTCCTTCCCACCGATCGGTCTCCTGTCTACTGGTCCACTCCACCCACGCCACGGCAACACCTCGTTCCATCTAAATTAACCAAATTATGAAAGTAATCTAATTTGGTAACACTCATTAGCTGAAGCTTAGCAGCTAACAGCATAGCAAAATACAATGCTTCATTGTAAACACATCTGATTGATAGTCAAGACCCCCTTAGGGATGTGTGTTCTATAATTAACTGAGGTCACTTTCATTGTGTAACATTAATGACTCTCATTTTATTATGCAAATGTGCTGCTGTGTGACCGACAACCTCTTTTGCTACTAAAATAGATGTTCAAAGAAAAAAATATATAGAATATTACAACAAAGTAAGTGTGTGTGTGTGGGTGTGTTGGATACAAAGAGACGCAGCCTGTAAAGGACACATAGAGTATTGTGTTTGGCATTGAGTTCATTAATAGTTTCATTTAACAGGAAAGTTTCTGTTGACAAATGGCCAATCTTGCACCATCTAATTCCAAAAGGGCCAGCAACAGGGACACGTTTAGAGTTGAACAAGGCTGGAGTCAAATTTATGGTGGCTTCTAGGGCAACTCACACAGGGGAACCCTGAAACGAACTACCAAAAAACCCCTGTATTACCAGGTCCCAACAAGCATTATAGCCAAGACCTCCATCAGCTCACATGGCGTCCCGCCGCGCCCTGCAATCAGAAAGGCTTCCAACACGAAAGCGGCAAGTCTGAATCCGGTTTACGTTTATCATTATTATTATTATTATTATTATGATTACTAATAATGGCCCAGATCCAGACCTACGTTCACATCATGTTTCATTGTATAGCATAATTACGCTAGTGTATTTTCTATCCACTCTCCTTGTTCGTACGTACTTTGACCGTTTCACGCTTTCGAAACTCTACCGTAACTTTTCAAAGCGTAACTACTGACGTACGTAAAGGCTACAAGTACGTAAGTGCCTAAGCACGCCCATACTGTACGATTTAAATGGCTCACCCCGCCTCCGAAGTGGAATTACGGGTGTCGTATAAATGTCACGCCCCTTTGTTTATAGTTACGTTGTTGATATGAGGCTGGTACGTACGTGGCGTAACATCTGCTGTGCGCATGAACAGTACATACTAATGGGCAATTTTACATCAATGGCTAGTGTAAAATCGCTTGCTTACCGTAGTTTAGGATCTGGCCCAATATTACTTATAATAATAATAATAATAATAATAATAATAATAATAATATACCCAATCACTGCAGTATTAGAGGAGGTTCTGTGCATAACCCCATCGCGTCCAGAAATTCATATGTGAGGTAGGACACTCCCCTCACTCATTTGGAATTCCACTAGGAGACCCCCTACCTTAAGATTAACGCTCTGTCCCAACGTAAAATGTAGTATCCAGATCCGTCCTGTAATAATGGCCTGCGCATGCGTTGCTTTTCAAAAGGAAGCGTTTTTTGATACTTGTGATCCGTAAACGTCCAATTGTAGAGGGATCCAGTCCCTTAATAATTAACAGCATTCAGGCCTCCACGGTTGGATCTCGCATGCGCAAATGACCCATAGTGGGTGTTTGTTGCCCCCCTCATAGTAAGAGCCAATAATATCGAACCCCTTTGTTAACGGGCCGTGACATCACTGTGAATGAGGCCAGCATCGTTACTCAATCAACTTCATATTTTTTCCTTTACATCCAGACGCTGACATAAACATTGATTACTACATATGGAAACTATGAATGTTGTTTTCAGTCAATATATAACTTGTCTACACATCCTCTTTCATGTCTACTGATTAGACATCTACACCAACACCCGATCATTAATACCGTAAGTGTTTATGTAAATCTCAAATCACTACTCACTGTAATAAAACATCTAATTATACTATTGATCCAGGAATCAGTAAACACTATTTTCACACCATTGGTCATTAAATAGCACAGAGTCAGTGACTCTGGCTAAAGCAATCACAGCTATCTAAACTGCTGATGAGTATTCAGGGTGAAATTACCCAATTTTCTGGTTCATTTGTAAGGGTTAGTGGTACCTGGGCGTCATGATGTAAACAGCAGTAATTGCTTCTACACACATAGTGACAGATCCATTTATATAGTGTATACGTGACTTAGCAGTATTTCCTTGTCTGATAGCCATGCAGCCATAATGACATGATATCTCTGACCCAAACACATGTAATGACAGCTATACACATTTGACATCCAAAAATCAATGCAGTCTGTTATCTTAAATTTTCACACCAGTAATGACTGTCACCCCAGTGACAGATTCTAACATACAGTAATTAGTGAAGTCTTGTTATCAGGGATCCACACACTAGTTACCACTGCCAATCAAATTTACACTTCATTAGCAGATGACTGGATGGTCACAGCCTCACAACAGAGGTCAACTTTGTAAAAGTGTCAAAAACCGCACTCAATGTCGGTTCGAAGACTGTACACACGTGGTCCGGGGCGTGGAGTCTAAGGAGGGTAAGGGTAAATGGAAAGGGAGGGTTAGGGTTAGTTTTATGGAAGGAAGGTTTAGGGTTATGGAAGGCAGGGCCAGTGCTAGCATGTCTGGCACCCCCCTGCAAAAAATACATTTGCTTCTCCTTTGATTTGATAACTCCCCCCCCCAGTATCCCCATTTTGTACCTGCAGCCCCCCCCAGCCACCCTCCCGTACTCAAATCATGTGTCTCAAGCCTCCCCCCACAGTACTTTAATCATGTGCCACCAGACTCCCCACCCCCCAGTATCCCCATCTTGTGCCTGTAACACCTCCACAGCACTCCATCATGTGCCACCAGCCCCCTCTCCCAGTACTCCTATCATGTGTCTCCAGCCCCCCTCAGTGCTCCCAGCATGTGCCACC
>WWET01000724.1:452143-474363 GCA_011038615.1 Limnodynastes dumerilii | reverse complement strand
TGTGTCCCGGACACACACACACACACACCACAGCTGCAGCATCTGCAGCAGCACCGGCGGAGCGTGTGCCGCCAGTCCCCCTATAATGTTTTTTTCTAACTTACCTGAGTCTTCCTGCGCGGCGCTCTCCTCCTGTATGAGCACCTGAGTTCGTTACACAGAGCAGCTGACATCAGCCGCTCTATGTAACTGCCACGGCAGCTCATGCAGAGATCTCCTGAATGAGCTGCCTGCCGGTCTCCATAGCATCACATTCAACGCCTATGGCAGTGGAGGGATAGCAGGCAGAGGGGAGCGCCTCTCTGGCTTGGCGCCCCCCTTCCACGCTCACCCAACTTACCGGGTTCCAATTCGAAATTGTCTGGTATAGAACGGCCATTTCGGAAAAGGGCACCGACCGAAACCCCAAAATTCTGCACAGCATTAAACCCTCCTCTGACACCCCCTCACTGGGATGCCACCAGCTTGCCGCTGGTTAATGTATTTCTAGGATTGCCGTCTCTACCGGAGTATCCGTGAGACTCCCAAAATTTGGGCAGTTCTTTCGGTATCCTGTGAGAGTCGGCAAATCTCCTGCAAGCCCCGACCCCCTGGAACACTAGGGATTACAGTAGTGATTGTCAGGGGGCGGGGCTTAATGACACCATTGACATATATTGCGTCATTAAGTCCTGCCCCTATAACGGCATCTATTTCTTCCCTACGAGATTACCCGGAGGTAAAAAGGGTTCTTAAGTAGATTGCGTAAATGCGGTCTTTCATATACGTCCGTTCCCTAAACACCGGACGTATATGTTATACGTCCGGTACTCTGAATGCGGAGATATTCTGGAATCCCACCAAGGTATATAGTGGAAAAATAATAATAGGAAAACAGGTTTAAATTTAGACCAGGGCAAAAGGGTTCTGACTTGCAAGGGAGGCAAATTTTGTCTGTTGCAAATAGTATTAGAGTTGAGAGGTGATGTTTCTGACCCCAAGTCTAAATTAAAACAGGTAGACACCATTGCGATAATTTTTTTATGTGCTGTTTTGATCGACTTCACTCCCATTCGGAAGTCCCGACCACAGTGCCGATACCCACCTATACAAACCCTCCAACATGACCCATTCCAATAGGTACAAAATACTCTGTTCCTTAGTTTCCAACTGTCAGTTACTATGGTCACCACCTGCATTAATGAGAAAAATTATTTTATAAATACCGGTTAAGTCATTTAAACCAGGTAAGTGACAGTTGGAAGCTCAGGTGTGGATTATATTGTACCTAATGGAAGGGGTCATGTTGGATTGTCTGCGTATATATGCCTATACAGTCATACATGTGACCTTCGATTCCTGTCTGTCCAAAAGGTAATCAGATCTTCAGGCTCCAAGTTAATTATCGCAAGAATGATCGCAAGAATGGTCAAAAGTGTGTACACGCTATACTATTGGTCTGATATGGCCCTGTTGAGTCAGATCGATATTAAACGGCACATGACCTTTGCTTTGACCAGTTGTCCCCCCCCTGGTGGCAGCCCTGAAGGTGCGTACACGCTATTGCGA
The DNA here is from genome assembly GCA_011038615.1 of Limnodynastes dumerilii. Taxonomy (NCBI): domain Eukaryota; kingdom Metazoa; phylum Chordata; class Amphibia; order Anura; family Limnodynastidae; genus Limnodynastes; species Limnodynastes dumerilii. The sequence goes on along the minus strand of WWET01000724.1, from coordinate 472,815 downwards.
TATTGAATAAATGGGTCAAAATCGAAAGCGAGGCCCGACGATTGCATAGGTGTGAACCCAGCTTAACAGTTTAATATATGTGTTATAAGCCAAAAAGCCTGTATGCAAATTTTACCCAGTTGTGAATTTCCAGTTGCAATCCCTGCTTCGGCTGTCTCTGGACCGTATTCAGCATTAAGAACGTCTGGTAATTTACGCACGCAAAATGCGTAAGTGGAGTGATTTCTATTCAGGGCGCATGTGCAGACCATGGAGATATAAAGCGTAATTGGAAAGATGCGTAAGTAATTGCGGTACATCAAAAATGTGTACAAACATAAAAGATCGGATGGATTATTAATAAGTAGGCGTCAATCGGAATGTAAATAGCAAAAAATGGGTGTGGTAATGCAGTAGACGTGCGGTTGTATTTGCGAACGTTTAACTTCCGTCACATATAAGCACGCTAATGATAAGGTTGCTTTCACAACACGGAAGTGTTCCAAAATGTATTCATTTTGCAAAACGTACTTATTTTGTATTAACGTACGGATCTATTACGAACGCATGGAAAATCTTCTTAAATCTGAATCCGGTCCTCTATTTGGAATAGGCAGCCATTTTAGATGGGTGAATTTGCTGATCAGCATACTTGACAATTTATTTTTGAAGGATCCACCACAGAACCGCCAGACCAACGGCTGACAGCTTCAGAGAGGTGAGTAACCTCTCCGGGTACTTTTAGTGTTAGGGGAGAGGGTCAGGGTTAGGCTCATAGGAAGGGAGGGTTAGGGTTAGGGCCATAGAAGAGGGGGGTTAGGGTCAGGCTGTGGGGAGGGGGGTCTTAGGGTTAGGCTGTACAGAAGGGAGTATTAGGGTCAGGCTAGGTAGAAGGGAGGGTTAGGGACAGGCTGTGGGGAAGGGAGGGTTAGGGTAATGGAAGGGGAGGGTTATAGTTTTTAGCCTTACCATTCAGAGCACCGTGTTCAGTGCTCCAGGGATCGAGGCATAAGCAATCGATATCACAGCCAATTCGAAACTGGCTGGGAGAGAACGGCCCTATCGAAATAGGGTCATTCTTAGCGGGAATTTCCATCTGTTTTCCTCTTATTACTTAATTCTGGATCCAATCTATAAAACTTAAAATGGCTGCCTTTCCTTTTGCAGCATCTATCCCTCATTGAACACCTGCCTGTGTGTTTACATGTTCTGCTAACTTCTTTATATATACATGTATATAATTATTATATTCTATGGTTTCCGCTCCCTTGTGTAAATTACATTATTTGTGAACAAGGTTATACAAACCGTATGCGTTCAAGAATCTTGATATAAAATAAAACATTTATAATCAATTCTGACACATTGTAAATAAAATAATATTTTGAGGAATGTGCAGTTTGGGAATATTAATTGTAGAACACCAGAACAAACAAACACAAAATAGATCAATTACCGTGAATATTGTGATGAATAGCAGACAACTACAGATCTTATTATTAACTAGATTTTATTTGACTACAATTAATGAAAACATAGTCTAGAAATTCCAAGGTTATATTACGTTTATAAAAAAGTCCATTGGGGATGAATAAATAGAAAATGAAAAACCAATTTAGCTTAAAGAGTCTGAATCTGAATTTTTTATAATTCGGAAAATTAGTATTCGCCATGGACATGATTGAGTGTTCCCAAAAGGAGCGTTTTCTGAGCGCTATGATTATTAAGCACCCGCAATCTGCAATTGCACAAGCGGTACATTTCCGATACGGCTCTGTATTGTCTTTTCAACCTGACAAACTTTTAAACCTGACAACGTTTTACCTGTCGAAATGTTTTACCTGCTGACATTTTATACAAGACCCAAGAAACTCATCAAATTTTGGTTCTCTCCAATGTCATAAGTATTAGTGTTATAGGTTAAGATGAAATTTAAATACAGGGTGGTCCACAAGTGTGGAAACACCTGAGTGGTCCATTAGTTTGGATGCATCCATGTATCGGAAATGGATAATGAAAAAATTAATTCATTGTCTACACATTTGATCTGGGTGTGGTGGAAAACCTTTTAGGGTATGTGACCACTTTGGCGGCCATCTTGCAGTCAGCCATCTTGGGTGCATCTTAAATTTTTTATTAGGAAGGAAGTCGTGACATCAAACAGATGCAGAATTTCATAAGCAAAACAATGGTGTTCTTTGTTTTAATGTAACTACCCTTACATGCAAAGACTTTAAAATCGCATGCATGTAAGGCCATTCTATACTAATGGACTTACAAGCGGCTGTGCATTCCTAATTCAGGATTTGGTCTGAAGTTATTAGGACTTTCACCAATGTTGTTCTACATTTCAAGGAAGTTTTTGAGTTCCATTTTTCTTTAGTGTCACATGACTAATGTTGCGATGACTTTCCAAGTTGAAAGATGTTTAAATGGTATTTCAGTGGTCAATTTAGCATTTTATGAACAATAACTGCTCAAAATCCTCACAATGATCCCTAGACTGCGCCATTATAGAGTGTGATTAAAAGACTGTTGCCTAACAAAAATCACAAATCAAAGTCCAAGGGCCAGATTTACTAAGCTGCAGTTTTGGAAAAGTGGAGATGTTACCTACAGCAACCAATCATATTCTAGCTCTCACTTTCTTTTTACATACTAGAGAATGTCAGCTAAAATCTGATCAGATGTTTCCTGAAGCCCCGCCCACATCCATTAATGACAATTTTCATAGTACTAGGGATGGAAAATTACGTCATTAGGTCCCGCCCAGTCCAGTAACACGAGAAATAGGAGTGTTGATAGACATGGGGGATGACTTGAGGCCATGGTTTCCATTAAATCATGGCCTCAAGGCCATTGTGGGAGATTTGCCACCTCTCCCGGGGTACCGTGAGAAATGTCTGAATTTTGAGAATCTCCCGGATATTTCAGGAGAGTCGGCAACCGTGAGGAAACCGAGGTGCGAATGGTATTTAAATAGAATATCAAAGCCACAATCAGGAAATGGGAGGTGGGGTTAAAGGACATTTGGTCACTGGGTTGTGCCTATAGCAGGCTGTCTTGGGTTAGGTTAGTAGGCTCTTAATGACACTGATGATCGGATTGGTTCTTTGGAGCAGCACTGCCATTTCCTTTCAGCAAACTGTAGACTTTGGAGTTATTAGTCACCCGGCTATCGTCCTATGTTCACTTGTCATCACTCTCTCTCAGCTGTGACTTTTATCATGTTCAGCGCTGCGTTTCTCATGTTTACAGCTTTCTGTTTACTTAATAAAATAATCAGTTCTCACAATTCGTTGGTAATTAACACATTCTCATCATTGCCTCTCTCCTCTCATCCAAATGTGAAAAAGGTGGGAAGTAAGAAGCGCTGCAGGGTTAGGTGCTGGTGGTAGGTGGGAGATATATAGGAGGGGGAGGGGAATGGTAAAATAAAAATATATTAATTTATTAAATTCAGGTGAGAGTGACAATTGGAAGCTCAGAAGTGGAGTTTTGTGTACCTAATGGAATGGGTCACGTTGGAGGGGGGTGAAACTGTACTAGAAAGTGATTGCTAGAATATGACTGGTTGTTATGGGCAACATCTTTTTCCTCTTTTGATGCTATTCTTTCATCCTTTTGAACTCTATATTGAATACATTTATTATCAGGGAACAAAAACCTTTATTGAATGACTGTGCTGACACAACCCTTTAATAATAATAATAATAATAATAATAATAACCCTTTAATAATAATTCTATGAGTGGACACACAATCCCCGCTCAGACAGGAAGTGCATTCATTCACTTCCTGTTTCATCAGCTTACAGGGCAATGGAATGCCCACACACACACACACCTTAAGTTTTGCTCTCTGGGCGGCCGCCTCTATCGCACGCCCCTAGTTATGGCCCTGCTGAGGGCACTAATACATAGTTGCAAACTCCCCTGGAGTATCATGAGACTCCTGGCAGAGTGGATGATCTCCCTGACTCCCTGAAGTGTTCGCAATCTCCCTGATGGTAATTCAGTTCCAGAAGTCATTGGCATATGATTAAATAAAAAAAATAAAAAAACAATTGGTGCATCACCAATGCATAGAGCTATCAAAATCTCCCTGATATTCAATTGCAAAAGTTGCACTAAGATCAAAACAATGGTCCGGATTCACAGATGCGTGTTTACTAAGTACGCATTTTAAACGCACGTACGTAGCAAGGTAAAACCCATTATACTCTCCTAGCACGGACGGGTTTTTGGTGACTTACGCCTCCATAGGGCACCCTTATCTCTACGTGTGTACTTATGCACATATGTTACTTATGTACGTGCGTATCTTACTAACCGCGCCCTCAAATGCCCGTTTACATGCCTTCCATGGCCCACTTTCACGTAACTTCTAACGAACAGAAAACAACCCCACCCCTCCATAGGTATGTCCCTAAGTGCTATTCCCAAGTCCGTGCCTAAAGTACTTATGTAAGTAAATACTACGTAATTTGCGTGGAAAAAGATACTACACATGCGCAGTTAATCCGCTCCTAAAAATACCGGCCCTGAGCTGGAGCAGGATTTTAGGAGGAAGCGCAGGGAAACATGGCGGCTCCTGCGCTCGCCATTGCACCAAACTGCCCAACTCTGGATCAGCTTCACCATCAGCAATTTCTACCCAATCAGTATAAACGCCAGTGTAAAACCCATATAAGAATCATGAGTCCTGTCCACCCTCGTGTGCCTGCAGCTACTATATTGCATGTGATGTGGTCTATTTTACTACCCTGAATCAGATAAGAAGCCAGTTGCTGCACTGAAAAGTAAATTGGATGAGGAACGATTAGGAGGAGCATTGTACCCCAGGGTTCCTCAGCCAGAGTGACCATCATCCATCACAGAAGGATTGAAACTGATTAGTCAGGGTGGTCAGTCGGGTCACCTGATAACCTCCAGGTCATCGACTGACCCAACAATGACGGGCAGTAGGAGAATGATGTGATGCTGCCTCTGAGCTTGGAGTGATCTGGTCTCCGTGTTTACTGAGTGGACTGTGGAATAATGCACATTGCAGTGTAATGATACCGCAGTTTCCTCTACCACCCCTCTACATTCTATATTCTATGGATTAATGCCCCCCTATACACTGTAAGTAATTAGCACCCCTCTGTGTGATTACCACCCCTTTACCCTGCCCCGCTACATTGCCCTGCCTGATTACCACTCGTCTACTCTACCCAATCACCACCTCTCGACCAGAATCGGTCATACTGGGCATGCGCAGTGCGAATTGTCGTACGAAAATACGCAAAAAACGGTCGTACGCTCGCTCGAAATCGGCCAATTTCGTAGCTCTGGATCAGGCCCAATGTCTCTTAAACTAGACTTATGTCTCTTCCTTCCGCAAGATGCATATTCCGACCCTGACAGAAGAGACTCCCGCACGCTCATATTAACAACTGTTATGTAAATCTAGGAAGACTTCCTACATTGATCGGAAATTCCAGTCCACTTTGTAAATATGTTTGTTGTTTTCTGGTAATAGCTGAGCGATTAGGGTCTGTGGTGCCTGGCAGCGAAAACATTGATTTTCAGGTGTTCAGTATCAAATGCAATATATTCAGTTTCTTTATCTGTAAGTAATTGTTATAGGGGAATACTCTATCAGGGAGACTCTTGCTATCCACAGTTTCTAGAATCTATGAGCTCCTAAATTGTCCATTAATTAAACTTTCAAAACAGCCGATCCGGAATGTGGACAGATCCAGACTTCCTAATGACTGGCTATTTCTATACGACATGTACGGAATTAGCCTGTTAGTATGTACTATGCATGTGGACCTCGGGCCGTATTCAGAGATCCATTTCCATGAAGGTACGCAATTATACGCACGGCCGGTGCAGGCCAAACCCCCTCACACCCATGACACTCCCATCTCTCGGCTGTGCTGTCGGTGACTTCCGCCTCCATAGACCACTTGTAACTTTCCGTATGCATTTGCGTGCTTATGTGTCCCCCGTACGTGCGATTCATGTCAGTCGTGCCCCCATAACTTCATTGAAATGCTTTCCTCCGCCCATTTTTATAAAAATGTTCACGTGCATATTTTTGTGTCGCATATCCGGATGTATGTATCCAAGTGCGATTAACAAGTCTGTCTGTGAGGCGCTTAAGTATAGTCTACGTTAACTACGTAAAATAAGTTACTACATATGCGCAGTTGAAACATTACCTAAAAATACGCACACAACTGGCCATGAAAATGATTCTCTAAATACGGCCCCTCATCTGTCCGGAGGCATCAGTGTCCGCACAGGAGGCTGACCCAGTCACCATGCATATGAGATACAAGTCCCACCCCCACCCCTAGATATACTCTGTCTTTGGAGGTCAGTGGGCGGGACTTCAGGATGCAATTTGCATAAATCACATCATCAAGCCCCGCCCCTACCAAGACATCTATCGCTACCTCCGGAATCTCCCTAAAGGAAGTATTGAAAAGCAGGAAACCCTGGAATAAACCTGTTTTTGTTTATTTCTATAGCAACATCAGTCCTATTGTTTTGCAGATTCATTACTTTGCATTTGACGTTGAAATCTTATTCCCAGCATGCTCAGATACGTGAAATTTCCTCCTTTTCCTTTATTTGTTTTTACAGTACACGTCCTCAGTTTTCCTCAGAATGTCAGGATTCATTTTCTAGTTTAGGCAAGGTTTCATTTCACTTTGCCTCGATGATTACAGTTACTACACACAAAGGGAGAACGCTCTGCATGCATTCGTAAGTGGTTTCCAATGGCATTGTGATTTGTGCAAGTGTAGCATGTGTCAAAACTGGGTTGCGTGCGCCGCAGCAAAATCCCTTTATAGATATCCATCTAGCCAACAGCTCATTGTCGGCTGTGTGTATTTTAGAACATTTCTACATTTTGAAAATCCAACCACAGACCCACCCTTGAACACGATGGTTCCCGGCGCTGCGTTGACCGGACAGGTTTATGCAGGGGAGGGCATGTATTTTATTAGGGTCATATTAGGGTTGGGCTGAAGGGAGGGGATGGATGGGAGAAGGGGAGTTTTAGGGTCAGGCTGTGGGGAAGGGAGTCTTAGAGCCAGATTTACTAAGCTGCGTGTTTGGAAAAGTGGAGATGTTGCCCGTAGCAACCAATCAGATTCTAGCTGACATTCTCTAGTATGCAATTGTTAAAGGAGATCTAGAATGTGATTGGTTGCTATGGGCAACATCTTATTTCCAAACCTGCAGCTTAGTAAATCTGGCCCTTAGGGTTAGGCTACGGGGAAGGGAGATTTAGGATTAGGCTGCAGGGAAGGGAGTCTTAGGGTTAGGTTGTGAGGAAGGGAGTCTTAGGGTTAGGTTGTGAGGAAGGGCATCTTAGGGTTAGGTTGTGAGGAAGGGAGTCTTAGGGTTACACTGTGGGAAAGGGACAGTTAGGGTTAGGTTAATGGAAGGAAAGGGCTAGGGTAAGAATTAGTATAAGGTTTGGGGTTGGGGAAATAGAGAGCCGTGCTTACCTGTCTGCGGAGGGTCAGGAAGTTTCTTAGCAGCTCTCTCTTTGGAAATGGGGTCTCCAAAATGGCTCCTACCAAAAAAGTGCTTTTTTCAGCGGCTACCCACAACCCTCAAAACTCAACCCAAAAGAGGCAGATAACAACTAAAACAGCATCTGTTTTTTTGGAGCTACTTAAGACGTCTTTGTTTTGTGTTGATCTAGTCTCCAACGTCCACTGATGGTTTAATGTATCTCTACATAATGCGTGCCTTCATACTGCATGTGCCCAGAACAAAAATGCATGCAAGCATGGCAATCCGGAGCCGAAAAAAACCCACAGTGTTGCAACTACTTGCATTTGGAGGTGGTGTTCTGTGGAAAAAATGGTAGGACATGAGTTGTCGATGTACAGTAAGGGCGTGCTCATGCAAGTAAACCCAATCCAGACTTAGGGTATGTACACACAGGTTATGGTTAAACAGGGCATGTCTTTGTCCTAGGGGCAGTCCAGCTAGGATAAAAGGACTGTCTCTAGCTAACTAAGGTGCTGGTCATTTTTCCTTTTCTACCTACTTGTGTATTCCAGTCCTGCTGATTCCTCCTTGTGCCTATGTGAACCAGCTTCCTTTTGGCCCGCATGTCAGTCACCCTCTGATTTTGTTTTTGAATTTTCTTGTGCTTTAGCATCTAGGCCCATATTCAGAGTACCGAACGTATAACATATACATCAGGTGTTTAGCGATATTTACTACTGCGCATGTGTAGTAATTTTTAACATAATCTACGTATCTTTTCTTACGTAGATTCTGTAAATTCTGTCTTTCGGACTGCATTTACGCAATCTACATAAGAAAAAGATGCGTAGATTCCGTTAAAAAATTACTACGCATGCGCAGTAGTAAATATCGCTAAACACTGGACGTATATATTACACGTTCGGTACTCTGAACATGGGCCATAGTGCTCTCTGTTATCTTGACTCCTGTTTGTATTTGCGTACACTTGTATTTTTGCATTCAGTTTACCTTTGTGCTCCAGCATCTAGTTTTCCCTCTAATCTCTGTATTGTAGTTTTTGTAGCCTGTGGTTTATTTTTGTATTATTCCCGGTTTGTTCATTTTTATTGTTGCGCCCAGTTCACGTTCTCTTATTACATGTATTATCTTGTATGAACTAATAAACACTTTTGGTTCATTCAACTGTGCCTGGTTGCTAGTGTTTCATTACACCTGGGGCTGACCTCCAGGGATGGGTGCCTGCCCCACAAGCCTATCCCCACAATCAGGGGCTCTAGAGAAGACCAGGCCCCAGTTAGATTTAATGCCCTGGGAGCAGTCCTGTAATTTATTGAACCTTCTGAGCACAATGTTAAAGGTATGTAAAAGGGTTCCTCCCTGTCCCAGCCATTGCACATATGGAGCTGGATCCAGACTTAAGCATACCTCCCAACTGTCCCGATTTCCGTGAGACAGTCATGATTTCCGTGCACTGTCCCGCTGTCCCGCCCGTTGTCCTGTTTGTCCCGTTAAGCAAAGAAGAGGTTGTTTTGTTTTTTTTCATTTATTTGAGCTGTAATGAGCCAGTTGTCCAGCAGGTGTCGCTGTGACAATCTGAGAGAGAAAACTCCGCACACAGGAAATCACCACTGCGGAGTTCCTGAGTCTGAGTGTCCCCAGGCTGCATCCAGCGTGTCTCCCCTGCTGCCACTGCCTTGCTGTGGACTGGGTTTTTAGCCAGGGTGTAGAGCTGGGAAAATTTTTGGGGCTGTTAAAAATGGAGGGTTCAGATTGAGCTAAAAACACAGTGAAAAGGCCTGCTTTTTAACTCAGTCTGAACGTGCCAAGCCGGCTACTGAAAGCCGGTGTTCAGAGTCGGGTAAAACCCTTCTTTTTAGCTGGCTCTGAACACCTGCTTTCAGTAGCCGGCTTTTTGTAAATGGACCGTTCAGATTGAGTTTAGAAGCCAGCTTTTTTACTACAGCCGGTGTTTTGAGGCAATCTGAATGGGGTAGAACAGTGTAATAGTAAAGCTGGTCAGTGTCTGTGTGCAGTAAACGACCTATGGCTGACCAGTGCACCCACATCATGCATGCAATAAAATAATGACTCAGACAACAGTATGGCATTTAAAATATGGGGCATAGTTTATTAATAATTAAAATTACTTGACTATTAATTTGAAGCAAGGTGGCATCACTAGCAGGTGGTAAGCAAGAAAAAGTTGGCATCACTAGCAGGTGGGGGGTGACGAGGAGGACGCAACACTGTTAACGGAGGGCAGGAAACCCTTGGCCTCGGCGGTCTGGAGAATATGGGCAACCAGCAGACACCCCTGTCAAAAGTGCACTCCCCGGGAGAACCGGGGAGGCAAACCGGGATACTAGCCAGCCAGCATTGCATCCTTGACTCGCATCAAAGGGGTGTGCCTATACTGCATCATACCTCAAGCACTGGGCTTAGCGTCTTTATAATTAGCTGACCACCCTACCAATACCGCGGTATAAGACATGTGGTCTTTGATATGCAAATGTTTTGCACTGTATGTTAATAAGTTAACAAAGGGCTGAATCAGTTAGTTTCAAAGAGCAGGAGGATTAATAACCCTCTACAGTGTTATGATATTTTACTCTATAAGAAAAGGTTTGTAAGTTTTATTTGGTTGGCAATTGTGTTTGAGGCTGGAGTGCATGACTGCAGTGTAATCGGGTGTATTATCTTATCACTGTACCTCTTAACTGTGTCTATCAGTCCTTCTGAGGGTAAAGGGCTTCAAATAGCAATAAACCATTTTCCTATTTTAAGAAATTGTGCCTATTTTATCCTGTGAACAACACATAAAAGCTAAATTCTAATTCAAATAATTGGTAAAATAAGAGTCGTGAACAATGCAGATAAGACCAACTTGGCCCAATCCGGTTGCAATCTCCGGCTAGAAAGTGTGGCTTCCGAAAAAGGGATATTCAAAAGTTACTTTTCTAATCTCCCTTTTTCCGATACTTACACTTTTTGAAAAAAATTTTTATGAATGCGTGAGTATGCTCACCCATTCATTTACGGATCACTCCGCCGAACCTCCACCGCCGCTCTACGGACCGAGGGGACAGGTGAGTAAAGTCTCGGAGGGAGGGTTAGGGTCAGTCTGCAGGGGAGGGAGGGTTAGGGTCAGGCTGCAGGGGAGGGAAGTTTAGGGTCAGGCTGCAAGTAAGGGAGGGTTAGGGTCAGGCTGCCAGAAAGAAGGGTTAGGGTCAGGCTGCCAGGAAGGAGGGTTAGGGTAGTAAGAGGGGAGGGTTAAGGTAAGAATTAGGGGAAATAGTGGGGGGACTTTTTTTTCACACTTTTCAGAGCACCAAAAGCTTGGTGCTCTGTGGATCGATTGCAATGCCTCCTTGAGGCATATGCAATCGAAATTCCAGCCGGTTCCCAACTGGCTATGGAGGAATGGCCGATTCGAAAATCGGCCATTCAGACCGGAGCCCCACACCCGGCCCAATCAATCTTCCCAATATTTTTTTAAACAATGCTGACTATAGACTCTGTTTGACCATTAATTTAGGATATCCCAAATAGTCCTATTGTGTTGGCTTCTACCACCTCAGATGGGAAGCTAATCCACTAATAAACTACTCTTTTATTTCCTCTAAACCTTCACCCTCCTGTTTACATGCATGCCCTGTGCGTGTTCTAATACATTTCTGTTATCACATCCCCTGTCCTTTCTCTGCTCCAAGCTATACACGATAATTTCCTCTTGTCTTTCTTTGCATGCTTTTGGATGCATGCTATACATTTTTTTTGTTGCTTTTCTTTGCACTTATGCACTTTGTCTTATGTCCTTCTGGAGATATGGCCCCCAGAACTAAACACAGTATTCTAGGTTAGGCCATACCCGGTGTGAGTCCCTTCACCGATGGCTGTCATTGCAAAGTAGAGACAAGCCAAAAGCAACTTTCGACAGCCATTTTAGAATTTTTTTTAATGAATGGGTGAGTATGCGATCGGCATACTCACCCATTCCTTTACTGAAGTCGCCAGACCTCCGGAGAGGCCTAAGGGGGTATCAGTGTTAGGCTCTGGGAAGGAGAGGGTTAGAGTTAGGCTGCAGGGAAGGGAAACTTAGGGGTTAGGCTGCGGGGAAGGGGGGGTTAGGGTCAGGCTGCGGGGAAGGTGGGGTTAGGGTCAGGCTGCGGGGAAGGGGGGATTAAGGTTAGGCTGCGGGGAAGGGAGGGTTAAGGTCAGGCTGCAGGGAAGGGAGGGTTAGGGTAATAGAAGGAGAGGGCTATAGTAAGGATTAGGGAGATGGTTGGGGATAGAATAGTTACTTACCTTTCGGAGCACAGTGTTTGGTGCTCCAGGGATTGATTGCTATGCCTCTTCGAGGCACAAGCCATTGTTTGCCCAGCCAGTGCGAAACTGGCTGGGAGCGAGCAGCCCTATCAAAATAGGGCCGTTCACAATGGGGACCCACACCCGCTGTGAAAGCATGTCTGTCCACGGCTGTGTCCCAGGTCCTGCATTTGATGACGGTTACCTGCATATGAATCCAGAGCTGCAATCGCATTTGTGTGTGGATCGAACCTTAACCATTATCTGCCTGAGGTTTTTTTTGTAAATGCAGCAGGTATTCATTTTCCCGGTAGAGTCTGGATCACACCCTTGACCTTGAGGAGGTCATTGTGTTTTCACCATGACATTTAGAAAGAGTCGTGTTCTCGGACTGGAGCACTGTACCATGTGTAATATTATTTCTTGGGTATCTGCACCGTAAAATTATATTGCAGTTGTTTCCAGGTCCAGCTCTGTATTCAAGCCTTGTGTATATATTTAGTGTCGAGAGAGGGGGAGAAAATAACAGTGTGTAGCTGTGTTAACAGCTTGCAATCACTGCAGATTCTGTTGTATCCAATTGAAGGGGTCAGGGATAGGAAGAAAAAAAACAAATATAGATGTTATTTCAGCTCGCACATGCACGAACACAAGTCTTTTACATAGTTTTTTTCAGGAAAATATAGAATGCTGTTACATTATTAAGATGAATAATTATTGTAATTTAAACAGGTGATTTTTTTTAAATAAGTTGGAAGTTGTAAAATATCAAAACATTTTATAAAAAAAAAACAAGCAAACAAAACTATTTGCAGTATTAGTTGCTAGTAATTCCGGTGCATGTCGTCGTTGCGAAAGCTGTCTTTTAGAAATAGGTCATTTTCGCCTGTCACCCGCAACGGTGCAACGGACTTGTCGCACCTGCCGAATGAAAAAGTGAGTAACACTCTCCGGGGACTTTTAGGTTTAGGCAGTGGGGAAGGGAGCATTAGGGTAATGGAATGAAAGGTTAGGGTTAGGCTGCAGAGAGGGGAGTCTTAGGGTCAGGCTGCGGGGAGGGGTTAATCTTAGGGGTTAGGCTGCAGGGAGGGCAGTCTTAGGGTTAGGCTGCAGGGAAGGGATAGTCTTAGGGTTAGGCTGCAGGGAGGGGAGTCTTAGGGTTAGGAAGGGAGTCTTAGGGTTAGGTTGCGGGGAGGAGAATCTTAGGGTTAGGCTTGGGGGGGAGTATTAGGGTTAGGCTGCGGGGAGGGAAGTCTTAAGGTTAGGCTTCTGGGAAAGGGTTAGGTTTGGGGAAATGGAAGGAGAGGGTTAGGGTAAATATTAGGATAAGGGTTGGGTTAAATTTATACTTACTATTCCTCACATAATGTTTGTTCCAGGGAGGATTGGTTGCTTTGCCTCCACAAACTCTACCAGTTTGGAACTAGCTGGGAGAGAATGGTCCTTCTGAAAAAGGGCTGTTTGCAGCGACCATTCCCGGACCCCTAATATACCCACATTTGTTATAGTATATACCATTCCCAGACTCCTAATATACCCACATTTATTATAGTATATACCATTCCCAAACTCCTAATATACCCACATTTATTATACAGTAGTATATACCATTCACTGACTCCTAATATACCCACATTTATTATAGTATATGCCATTCCCAGACTCCTAATATACCCACATTTATTATAGTATATACCATTCCCAGACCCGTAATATACCCACATTTATTATAGTATATACCATTCCAGACTCCTAATATACCCACATTTATTATAGTATATGCCATTCCCAGAACCCTAATATACCCATATTTATTATAGTATATGCCATTCCCAGACAACCAATATACCCACATTTATTATAGTATATACCATTCCCAGACTCCTAATATACCCACATTTATTATAGTGTATACCATTCCCAGACTCCTAATATACCCACATTTATTATAGTATATGCTATTCCCAGACCCCTAATATACCCACATTTATTATAGTATATACCAGTCCCAGACCCCTAATATACCTCACATGTTTTATAGTATATACCAGGGCTTGTGTAATATACCCCACTTTTAGTATTTGAGGAGGGCACATGCATTTTTGTTTTGCATGCAGGGAGAAGGCTTAGCTTCTGCTCATTGTTTTATTTGACGTTTCTCCTTTAGAGTTGAGCTAGGAAGCATCCCTGGCTGTTCCACAGGCCTTTGGCCCAGGTGCATATTTGCAACAGACTTTGCTGTTCCTATAAGACGCTGGATCATCCCCATAATCCGGGCCTGCTGCTAACATATTGAGAAATAATCACATAATTATACTCAGAACCCGTGGAAATGTTCTTGATTTTTGTGAACAGGACGGAACAGTGTTCAGGGAATGTAACGATTATGCACATGAGCTCACATCAAATACAGCAGGAGCTGACATCTCACTATCATACGCGATAAATAAAACGCAGAGCGTCGAAAATGTCTGGAACCCCTCGCAGCCAGGCCCGAGATTTACACACTGAGCCGATCTTAATTTATGGCTAATCAATGACTAGGTTTTTCAATGTGGATACTGAATCTTTGCCTGCGATGGTGCCGAGCCCTGATTTAATGCTACAGGCTTGCTCCATCAACCCCATTAATGTATTTTCTGACAGACCTGTGCACATTTAACATATTTGCATGGCTGCGCTCAGTAAAACTAGGCCGAATGCAGCGCCGTGATTGAAATCAAGCTGCCTGCAGAAGGTATTTAACAAAGGCAATGAGTAATATATCAGACAAAGGGGCATCCATGTGCTCGAGTAATGGATTCTCAATTGTCCACCTTTCAATCAAGTATTGGATAGAAGGTTCATTTCAGCACCAGGAAACTTTAGAGGCAGACTGAGCGGATTCATCTTCTTCCAGTCTGGAATAGCAATCCATGTTTTTCATGGTGTTATTAGACACGACATAGATGCACATCGGGGTAGATCCTGAGATACGTATGTTTTGTATGTATGGCGCATGCGCGGCAGATGTTATGCCACGGAACTCTGAACATAAGTACCAGCCTCGTATCAACAGCGTAACTACCAACGAAGAGGCGTGACATCCATACGACACCCGTAATTATGATTCGGAGGCGGGGTGAGGCATTTAAATCGTACAGTATGGGCGTGCTTAGGCGCTTACGTACGTGAAACCTTTACAAACGTCAGTAGCTATGCTTTGAAAGGTTTATTTGTCCCTCAACCTAATCTGAACCTTTCCCTAACCCTAATCATCCACATACCGCAGCCTAACTCTAATCCTTCCCTAACGCTAACCATAGCTGTCCACAGCCTAACCTTAACCCTCCCTTCTCTGTAGCCTAACTCTAACCTTCCCAGTCCTGAAGCCTAACTTTAACTCTCACCTCTCCGCAACCTAACTCTAACCATTGGGAGCAGGTACCTTGTTAGAATAAGAACATTAAACATCGTACCCGTCCCAATATACAAATATTCTCTTTTAAATGGCCGTCGGCACTAATACAGCCGCGATTAAGCTATTGGCTGTATCAGTATTGAAAACGAAATCGCCGAAGCGGTAACTGCATTCCGTTTCCAACTTATACAAAGTTCACAAAGTAATGTAACACATAAAACGAGTAATAGAAGAAATAATAATAATAATAGAAATGTTAATATCGTTTATCGTATTTAGCCCCACCCATGCCCATGCATTAATGCACTTGCCTCAAACCCAGATCTGGGTTATTTGCCGGGAGCAATGCCTGAAATTCAGGAGTCTCCTGGACATTCCGGGAGAACTAATTGACGGCTATGACAGACCTTCTAACATGACCCATTCCATTAGGAACAATTTAATCCGTTTCTGAGCTTCCAACTGTCACTCACCTGGTTTAAATTAATTAACTGATATTTGAAAAACTATTTGTCTCTTCAACAAAGTTGGTAACTGACAGCTGGAATCCGAGGAGATAGTATTTTGCTCCTAATGGAATGGGTCATGTTGGAGGGTATGATAAACATAGAGTGATGGTGCAGTTAGCTTCACTGTCTCCCTCCTTGCTTTAAAATATGAGACTCTTAAGAAACACACTTTATATAATTTTTTAGAACATGGGTTTGAATTATATGTGGAAGTCACATGACCAACAGATCCAGGAAGTGATGCAAGGGGGTCACATGATCAGCAGAATCAGGAAATGAAATATGGAGAAGGGAGATCATGTGATTGGGAAAATATAAAGGTGAAAAACAGCAAATAGTTGCAGTGTTACAGATGGGGGCTGACCGCTTTCCTTGGACCAGCCACCCTGGTGGACAGTTCAGGTTTCAGAAACCTACTGATGGCAAGTGGATGCTTATATGGGCAATCAATTTGCTAATATCATTTATTTTAACATTGACGCTGTTTAAATATGGGGTTTTAAGTGTCTGAAAATACTTTGAATGGTAAAAAAAAAGATAATAATATGATTTGACAGTGATATGTTTTTGTTTAAACTAATATTCAGTGATTAAGCATTGGATTTACACCTAAGAAGCTCTAGCTTCTTAGGTGCATTTTTTTAAAAGAAATAACCTAGTACGCATATGTAGTAGGTTATTTACGCTGTCTAAATACAACATAGGTACGTAGATTGACTTGGTGCAGTCTTTAAAAACTGTGCGCCTTTGGTTAAGCAGAAAGATGCGTGCCAGGGCAGACTTGGGTAAATTTTTAGAAGAGTGGGTGGGGGAGGTATGGTAAGGTGCCGCGGAGGGCAGGGTGAGACATTCTCTGTGCGTATTTTCCTTCTTAAAAAGGAATATAAGGTAGCCTATAACACTCTTATGTGCCATTAGGCTCCTAAGAATGGGGGTGGGTTGAGGGGCTTGACAGGAGATTTAGATGCAGATCCGGCCGCACCTAACTCCTGCTTAAATGTGAATCTGGCCCTTAATTACAATTTTTTTTACAGCACAATGCACTGGTATAAATACGCCAAACAGCGTATTACATATCCTGGATATGTAAATACTCCACACGAGTGTTCCTCCCATCAGAACGCACTACACATGAAGCTGAATTTTGTGCTGTAAGCTTTTCCGATGGGGTGCCATGGCAACTCGTTATGCGTACGATGTTTACACATGGTGGATGTGGGGTGGTATTTCAATCATACAATTGAGCCCTTATGATCCTTCAATACGCACTATCCACGTTTTACGTGGGATGGGTGCGTACGAATTAAAGCAGGGTCCAGGGTGTAGCAGACATGTGAGGGGAGTGCACACCTACATAATAAAGATCAGACTGGCATAATTTCCGCTGCTGAGGAGTTTCGAGCACAGGGCTTGATCCAGACTTAAGCAGCCGAGCACAAATGTATGGTGGAGTTCCATATGTTTCGAAGCTACTAAGCTCTGTATATGAGTGGAAAGGGAATTTCCCCACTCATGTACGGAATTCTGGTCACTTATGTGTCCAAAACCCTGCCTTATCTTGTCCGTACAATGACAGAACTACTGGAAGGCAGGAGCAGTGTAAAAGTCCCAGGCCAGATTTTCTAAACTGCAGGAAAGGAAAAGTGAATGTGTTGCCCATAGCAACCAATCAGATTCTAGCTCTCACTTTCCTATTACATACTAGAAAATATTAGCTAGAATCTGATTGATTGCTATGGGCAACATCTCCACTTTTCCTTTCCCACGGCTTAGTAAATTTGGCCCCCAGAGTTCTGTCATGTAGGTCTGTTCCAGGTCTTTGGGCTGATCAGGCTGGACGCAGGCTGATTAGTAGCACACCTGTGTGTGGTGCTTAAAGGGTCTGAGAGGTTTACAGCAGGTGTCTCTGATCTCATGTCAGTAGAGCCTGGAGGTTCCTGGAGAGGCCAGCCAGCACAAAGGTGAAGGGCACTGAATTGTCTTCTGTTTGTGATTGTGACACAAGGTCCTGCCACAGTAGTCAGGGACTACTCACTGTAATAGATAGTGGCCAGACAGGCCTAGGGTTAATGTTTATGGTTTTTTGTTTTGTATGATGTGAATGTGTTTATTTGTGTGACAATAAAGCACACTGGATTATTGTATCTCAAGTGCCTGTGGTAAACTTGGAAACGGTGACCCAAACCCCTGATCTTGCAACAGTACGTAAACACAGTCCTAACTGTGCGATTTACATAGGAAGGCCAACACACTGAGGTCTGGCCTACCCCATGTACCGAACTATAAAACGTTCAGATACAATATACGTATGTTCTGCGTTCCGATGCGTAGACCAGGGCTCTGGTCAAGCACATAAATGAGCGACCACTGAATTGCATAAATCTTAAGTCTGGATTCGCTCCTTGGTGCGTACTTAAACCTGGATCCATCCCAATGCAGACAGCATAAAAATGTGCCAAAAAATGCCAGATTTGCCAAATAGATGCTGTTTCAGTAAACTCCCCCAGTGTCTGTCTGCATAGTATTCTAGAGTGTGACCTGCGTCCAGGGGCGGATTGGCAATAGGCCTTACCGGGAAGTTTTCCAGTAGGCCGGTACCCTCAGGAGGCCGCCTCGTCAGCACAGCACGTCATTTTTTTTTCTCTTAGCAGATCAGAGTTGCTGCTTTTGCTCAGTGCAGGTCCTGTACTGCAGAGGCCCCTCTCAGTAACACACATTCCCTGAGAGGCCTCCGCAGTACAGGATCTGAATTGGGCTAATGAGGGAGACACAGCAGCTAAAGAACGTTCTTCACCTGAAGGCTGCAGCCAGGAGACAGGATAGGAGAAATCCTCTTACAGTTGCCAGGGGGCGGTCCCAGCCATTGCTACAGAGCAACAGGCAGCCAATTACAAGGTCTGTTGCTGAGTGGGGTAGAGGCAGCCTCCTGGTAACTGTAAGGTGATCCCTCCTTTCCTGACTGTGGGGCTGCTGACTGCAGGACTATGAACAGGTACAAGTGTGTGTGCTCTGCGTGTACCTGGAGTGCAGTGCTTTGTGTGTGTGTATGTGTATGTGTATGTGTATGTATCTGGGTTGCACTGTGTGTGTGTATGGAGTGTGCTGTGCATATGAGTGATGTGTGTTTATGTAGTGCATTGTGTGTACGTGTGTGTATGGAGTGCTTTGTGTGTATGGAGTGCATTGTGTGTCTGTGTGTTTGAAGTGCACTGTGTGTGTATGTATATGGGATACACCAGTGTTCCCCAACCTCAGTCCTCAGGGACCACTAACAGTGCATGTTTTCCAGGTCTCACTGCTGGAGCTCAGGTGTGTTCATTACTAACTGTCACATTTTAAAAGCTCCACAGGTGCTGCTCATTATATCACTTGTGATTCTTTAAGGAAACCTAGAAAATATGGGCTGTTCGTGGTCCCTGACGACTGAGGTTGGGGAACACTCGGAAACACTATGTGTATTTATCTGGATATCTGGAGTGTAGTGTGTGTATATGTAGAGCCGCTGGGGGAGGGGAAATGCCCGTCATATTTTTTTTTTCAATTTATCCTTTTTTTTATTATTAATTTGGAGACGCTGGCTGCCATTATGGAGATAATAGCGGCAGCCGTCACTATACTGCAGGGGTTGTGGCGTGCAATAGCAGGATTGTCACTAATTGACGTCTATGATCCACCTATGAGCAGCTATACTATTTCATACTCTATTTATACTATACTGTTCATAGGCAGATCAGAAATGTCAATCAGTGACAATTAGAGAGCTAGAGAGATGGGGATGGGGAGATTAGAGGGAATGCAGAGACAGGGGGCTGGGATAGAGAAGGGATGCAGGGATATGAGAATCAAGAGAATGTGAATGTATTTTGTGGATAGATAGTTATGTGTATTTGTATGTGTGACAATAGTTATGTGTGTTTGTGTGTATGTGAAAGTAGTTATGTGTATTTGTGTGTGTGACAGTTATGTGCAGTTGTGGCAGTGTGTACGTCAGTGTCAGTCATGGTCTGTGCTTCTCTTCTGTAATGTAAAATGCAGGGGAATTGCGCTGTCCCAGGATTGCAGATCTGACAGGAGAAGGAAACGAATCCATCAAAATCCAGTGTAAGGTAGGTTTGTAGTTTAAGTTATGTATATAATTCATGTATTTTGCATCACACTTTGTGTGTGTATATGTATATGGAGTGCACTGTGTGTGTGTCCGTGTGTGTGTATATATATGTATATGGAGTGCAGTGTGTGCGTGTGTGTGTATGGAGTGCACTGTGTGTGTGTGTAAGTATATGGAGTGCACTATGAGTGTATATATCTATATGGGGTGCACTGTGTGTGTATATATGTATGTGGGGTGCACTGTGTGTATGGAGTGCACTGTGAGTGTGTGTGTGTGTGTATGGAGTGCACTGTGAGTGTGTATATGTATGTGGGGTGCACTGTGTGTGTGCGTCTGTGTTTTTGTGTGAGTGTATGTGTGTGTGTGTGTGTGTGTATATGTATGTGGGGTGCACTGTGTGTGGCTATATGTATATGGAGTGCACTGTGAGTGTGTATATCTATATAGGGTGCACTGTGTGTGTGTCTGTGTATGTATATGGCGTTCACTTCGTGTGTGTTTGTATTTGTGTATGGAGTGCACTGTGAGTGTGCTGTATATATGTATGTAGGGTGCACTGTGTGTGTGTGTGTGAGTGTGTGTGTGTGTGTGTGATATATAATATAAAAAACTAGTAAGCGCTATATTAGACACCAAAATATAAAATGCAGTGCACAAATAAAATAATCAAAGTTGCCCAGGTTATTACACTATGATATCTCTTTATTAAATTAAATCATAATACCATAAAGCATATACACCCACAAAACATCAACAGTCCTGTTCTATATAGAAACACTCAATTTGTAGATGAAAAGACAAACAGTAGAAAGATAAACTCACACAATGCTCCAGTAAAGGTGGTGTCACATATATGGTAT
>WWET01000724.1:437035-451457 GCA_011038615.1 Limnodynastes dumerilii | reverse complement strand
GGGGAGTGCCAGGGGGAGTCAGCGATGTAACGCTGAGTGTTAGTACGCTCAGCGCTACATCGTACCTCTGGATCAGGCCCTAAGTGACTAATATACCTGTGCTTGCCCCGCCTATTTTCTGGTTAGCCCCTCCTAGATTTTTTTTGGTCCCGCCGACAGGAGGCCTCTTTCAGATTTTTTTCCAGGGCCACTTTATTTTCCCAATCCACCCCTGCCTGCGTCTGTTTCATTCAGCGTTCTTAGCAACGGAATGGACTGTGTCATGCAACTCTGAGCTCTTGTCAAAATGAACGGACTGCGTCTATATGACTTTACTGTCAGATCTGGTGAGGAGAGGTCTTCAGACAGTGATGGGAAGCGACTGCGGAGTGAGGACATGTCAGCGCTAGCAGGTATCAATCTGTGAAGGGATAAATTAGAAGTTCAGGAAGGACAAGTCTTTGTCATTTTGCCAGAGGACAGCGTGCAGCAGGTGGAGCAAAGATCTCTGCTCCATAAAAGAAATTGCCAGCTCAGATAAAGGAGAATACAGTGCTCTGTGACACAATGAACTTCATTACATCAGCGTGACATGACCCAAATTGTTGTGAACAGGGGACACAGATGTTTGTTATACAAGAGCCATTTGTCACTTGGTTGCAGCCTCCGGTTGTGCCCTTGAGCCTTGATGGTCCGGAGTTCCCATCTGAGACCTGGAGAATTGCAGCATCTTGGGCAGAAGATGATCAATGTTTAATCACAAAGCGTGAAAGCTGTGCGTGAGAAGGGTACGACCAGTCCTATTAATCACAGCATTGATCGTAACCTGCTCACCGCCAACCGGCCATGACCGAGAGAGGAGAGCAAGAGCAAGAGACCCCCAGTGAGGAAGTGACAGATACAACAGAGAGATCGATCAAATTACACTGAAAGGGTTTCAAAAAATACGGTTGGATTATACCAACATATTACTACATCTGGGGCCAGATTTACTAAGCTGCGGGTTTGGAAAAGTGGAGATGTTTCCTATAACAACCAATCAGCATCTAGCTTTTGCTTTGCTATTACATAATAGAGAATGTCAGCTAAAATCTGATTGGTTGCTATGGGCAACAGCTCCACATTTCCAAACCCGGAACTTAGTAAATCTGGCCCTAAGTAGTGGGACTCTTCTCATACCAAAAACCAACTTGTGTTTGTTTTCTGTATTCGCTCACAGATTTGTAGTCACCTGAGTGACCCTGGGCCTGATCCAGACTTAAGATCGTTTTATGCACGCAAGTGTGCCCCAAAAAAATGTTTTGTGTTTTTAAAAAAAAATAATAAATTTAAAATATTAATTTCAATTAAAAAAAAAATAAAGAAAAACTTACCTGTCTGGAAGACACGTCCAACTCTGAAGATTTCAGAGTCTCGATGCATGCACAGTGTTTTTCATGCCGGGACTTGAAATCTTCAAAGTCCCACAGAAGGACTTCATTCATACTTTGTATGAGTGAAATGTCCTGCGATGAGCCCAGAGATCATTGCGGGACCTCACCGGAGGGGTGAGTATTAGTAAATTTAAATGAATGAAACTGCCTGGCTCACTGCGAGCCTGGAACCGCTTCATTCATTTGAAAACATTAAGGTAAGTAAATAGACCCCTGTGTTACACAATCCTTCAGCAGACCAGGATGGCAAATTAAAACACCCAATCCATGATACACACTCATCCAATATTACAGCAGATACAACACCCAATCCATGTACACACTTGTCCAATGTTACAGCAGATACAACACCCAATCCATGTACACACTGTCCAATGTTAACAGCATAAATATACCCAATCCATGTACACACTTGTCCAATGTTACAGCAGATACAACACCCAACCCATGATACACACCTGTCTGATGTTACAGCAGATACAGCACCCAATCCATGATACACTTGTCCAATGTTACAGCAGATACAACACCCAATCCATGATACAAACTTGTCCAATGTGCTTAGGCAGTTAGGTACGTGAGGCCTATACGTACGTCAGGAGTTATGCTTTGGAAAGTTAAGGTAGGGTTTGGGAAACATAAAACGGCCAAAGTACATACGAGCGAGGGGAGTGCTTAGAAAATACGCTAGCGCGAATACTCTCAGCGATGAAATGTAACAAGCACTTAGGTCTGGGTCCGACCCAAGGTGGACTGGGCACACCTTGGCCCAGATCCTAACCTACGCACATCTTACGGACGTGCAAGGTCATTATGTACGTTAGCGTAGCGGGGAGTGCACGCCCTTTGCACTCCCCGCTCAATGTAGTAAAATCTGGACACCTACGTATGTGTCCAGATTCCTGCCTTAAAAATTCCGACTAGGTCTGCGGCCTTACGGCTGAAGATGTAGTTGTAATGGGCCTTTCCCCGTCCTGATCCCTAATTTAAATGTCTATCTCCGCCTCTAGGGCGGAGATATGACATTCGGAGATAAGGGGTTCAGACCCTTTTTCATACCGATCGCCGGTGCGCTAACATAACATGTTTGTACGCATGCAGCTTGCGTAATTCCCGTCGGCCGTAGGTGAGGATCTGACCCCTCAAGAGGAGGAGGCAATTCAGGCCCTGCCAAGAAGCAAGCGACCTGATTAGAGTAGGAAAGTATGCCAAAGTTCCCCCAAACATAACAAGGTCCGGATTCACGGTTACTTAGTTTTCGTCTTATGTATGTTGTTTTAAGCATCCATAGTAGCTTATTTACGTAATCTACGTACCATTTCTGTATGTAGATTGCGTAAGCACAGTCTAAATGCTCAATGCTGAAAACAACGTACGTAAGACGAAAAACTATGGAACTGTGAGTCCGGACCCAAGTTTCCAAACGGTTCCCTCTGTGCCAGGTATATAAGTTGACACCCCCGCCTCTACCGCCAGAATCCATGCCCTGTCTGTAAAGAAAAGCACATTAATACAACAACCCACAACATTGGGAGGAAGGGAAGGAAAAAACGAACAAAGAGGAAGAGAACATTACAATCATAAGCCTATATATAACCTAACTCACTCCTCCCCATGTTACATCACCCTAATCTTTTAACCCCTTCATTGCCTGGTGTGGCTTAGGCTCCAGTCTGCTGTTTATCTCCCTCCTTCTCTATGCTGCACTCAGTACACTGTACTCCCAAAATTTGGGCAGTTCTCCCGATATCCCGGGAGAACCGGCAAAGCTCCAGCAAGCCCCACTAGCCATCAATTACTCCTGTAATCCCTAGTGCTACTAGCGATGTTCGGGGCTTGATGATGTCATCAAGCCCCGTCCATCCCCTGAAACGCTAGAAATTACAAGAGTGATTGACAGGGCGGGGCTTAATGACACAATTTACATAAATCACATCATTAAGCCCTGTCCCCTTGCAGAAATCTATGGCTTCCCTGTACTATGTCCCGAGTGAGAACTTCTTGAACTCGATTATAAATGAAAAGCATCACGGCTGGAAAATAATGGGAATTCAATGTAAACAACTGTGACAATTTGATGTAACAGAATGTCTCAATGTACAAGGCTTAAGGATAAGGAAAAAAATGCAAATAATAATATATTTTTTAATTTTTTGGGGATAAAAGCATAAAATAAACAGTTAAACAGTTAATAAACGCTGTAATTTAAAGTCTCGGATCCCATGACAGCATCCTGATTGGTGTAAAGCTCCCGGATAAAGCGATGGAAATGAGAAATGGCCGCCTGGATTTCCGGATATTATGGTGCTGTGGGATAAATTATTTATTTCTATCACTTCATTACTATCTAAGCTGAGTAAATACACTGAAGCAACAAAGAAGATCTGTGTCTTCCTGTAGAGCTCAGGCGCACAGCATTGTGGGTGGAACTGGAGTGACTGTGATGAAAAACTGCACTCAATATCCTCAGATTACCGGCAGACTCCAGATACAATATCTGCTTTTAGCAAGTGCTTTTTAACCCCAGTGTAGCAGATCAGAAGAAGGATAGATGGGTAAGGATTACTGAGCATCTGACCCTGCTACGGGTGCAGCGAGATGGGCAGTAATGGATCTGAGAAGGTAGTTGCTGTTAAGTTTTTTGAATAAAACAAAATGGAACATATAAATGATCGTGAACATTTTAATATCCACTCTGCTAAATCATCAGTGTGTTTCACCTGAGGGATTCATGGAGGCGTTGAACCGAGATCACACCTATGGGGCGTTTGAGGCCACACTTCTATCATGGGATACATTGTCCACACCCCACTCAGACGCCACCCATGTGACTACCTAACCTTGTCAATCACATGAAAAAATGGTTATGACACTGGTACCAGACATGGAGGCCTCTGGAACGGCTATGTGGGTGTTTCAGTGGGTGTGGTTTGCTGGTACGATGGTTTGTTTTCCGATAGCCCGTCGTACACCAGTTGATTGGCGACTGGATCAAGTCACCATTTTAGAAAGTGTCTGAGCTGCACCCCATGGATTTCTGCACTGACAGGTAAGTCTTTTATGCTAGCCTTAATCTTCCCCTATCCCTAGCCCTCCATTTCCTGCAGTCTATCCCTAAGCTTCCTCTTGAGCCCTAACCTTCTCCTTCTTAAGCTCTAACCCTCCATGTCCCGGAGCCTAACCTTAACCCTCCATGTCTCGTAGCCTAACCTTAACACTCCATGTCCCGTAGCCTAACCTTAACCCTCCATGTCCCTTAGCCTAACCTTAACCCTCCATATCCTGTAGCAAAACCCTAACCCTCCATTTACCACAGCCTAACCCTGGTTTAAGGTTAGGCTCCTGGGCAGGGATGGTTTTGGTTAGGCTGCAGAGAGGGAAGGGTTAAGGTTATGCTTCAGGACAATTGACCAGATAATGACCCAGCACACTTTACATGCGTGCAGGGGGGGGGGGGGGCTGGGGTTTNGGGGGTCTGTAGTTATGTGACTGTAGCGGGGAGTGCACGCCTCCTGCTACCTTAACTTTTACGAGGATTCCCCGCTCCCAACCCCCGATTTAAATGGCTATCCCCGCCTGTATGGTGGAGATACGGCCATGGTAAATGAAGGGTTAAGCCCTTCTGCATACATACTGATGTACATAACTTAGTTACGTACGTCAGTGCTTATACTGTTGGAACATCTGGCAGATATTCCGAAACAGGGGACTTACGTATATGATTTGCGTAAATCCCCCGTCGGAAATAGCTCAGGATCTGGGCCAGGATCAGGGATGGTTAGGGTTAGGCTGCAGAGAGTGGAGGGTTAAGGTTAGGCTGCAGGACAGGGAGGGTTAGGGGATGGTTAAGGATACAGGGCCGTATGCAGACTACCGGACGTATAACATATACGTCCGGTGTTTAGCGTTTTTTCCTACTGCGCATGCATAGTATATTTTTTTACGTTATCTACGTATCTTAGCCTTACGTAGATTGTGTAAATGCAGTCTTCAGATGGGACACAGCCGCCTCTAGAGTTCCACTGGTGATCATCTGTAGACTCTGGATTCCTCTGTTTTATGCATACATGGAACAATGGAATCAGGAAGATCCTGAAAGCACAGCAGAAGAAAGTCATCGGGAGTCACTGAACTGGTATGTACCAAGGTTCCAGTCTGTAGAAGTGTCATGAGGACTAATAATTCAGTTTTTTATAAAAAATAAACCTCTAAGTGAAACGGTTTCCCTTGCAGGAGCGCAAAGCGTTTATTCTGTGGGCTTGCATGTGCCATTATCCCAGATTCTGTTTCCAAATGCAATACATCGGTATCCATAGTGACAGGATGATATTATCATATCGAAAACATTATAAAAAAACATTTTTAAAAACAATAAAAGACAACAGCATAATAAGAGCGCTGAAAGCCTTGTATGAGACTATCCCTGACAGTTAGACATAAGTGTTGCTAAGTGCATTGATAATTACACGGCATATGAATGAACAATACTTCAATTTTAAATCATTGGATAATTACATCCTGATATAGAGAATGGCCTTTCATTGATCTAGCCACTATAAAACAATGGGAAAATGTGTGTTTATACTTCTGGACTGTTTGTAAAGAATAAATATAAAACAAATAGGAAGTCACAGGTTCATCCTAATCCAATAATAACAATGGGCTGGATCCAGAATTACGTAAGCGCTTGAAATGAGTTACTCCTGGGCTAAACCATGTTGATTGCAGGGGGAGTTAAGGTAATTGTATTCTTTGCATGCAGGGATATATCTTTGAATTGCTTACTACACACAGATACTGACCAGCTTTACTATCACACTGTTATTTAGACTTGGGATAGAAAACATCACCTCTCTACTCTAATACTGTTTACACAGGGTTTCCAACTTTTAAAGGCTTCCTTCCGGGAGATCCGGGAGGGAAGCCATTGATGCCTGCAAGAGGTGGGGCTTACTGATGCAATTTATGCAAATCGTGCCATTAAGCCCGCCCCCTGTCAATCACTATTGTGATCTCTAGTGTTCTAGGGGGTCGGCGGGGTTTGATTGCATCATCAAGTCCCGCCCATCCCTAGTAACGCTAGGGATTACAATAAGGTTTACTAGGGGGTCGGGACTTGCAGGAGATTTGCTGGCTCCCCCGGGATACCAGGAGAACTGCCCAAATTTCAGGAGTCTCCCGGATATTCCGTTAGAGTCAGCAACCCTGTGTTTACTACATCAGATGATATATGACTCCCCCTGCAATCAACATGGTTTAGCCCAGGAGTAACTCATTTTCAAGCACTTAAGTCTGGATCTAGCACAAAGCACGGAAGTGGCCTGAATAGACTGGATGCTGGACTGCAGATGTACAATAGTAACCCCAGCGTAGCAAAATTCGTACAGAACTTGGTTCCATACGAGCCCATTTGCGAACAATGCTAATTGTACAGTGTGGACGGGGGCTCTCACACTACCGCTGATCCGCACGATTGATTTAAGGCAGGCGTTTGCCAGCGTAAGCTGCCACAAAGCCCACATGAGAGAGGGGATTGACAGGGGGCGTGCACTCTCCTCTCTATCGGACGGACAAACTCCTGCATGTACGGAAAGCATGCGGGGGCTCTGGATCCGGTCCTAACACAGTAAAAAGTTTAAACATTGGTATAAATATGAGCATATCCTAAACCTCAAACTAAATTTAGGGTGAAATATGGTCTAGATTCAGCATCGTTTAAAAACACAACTGGGCCGACTGGATGAGCCATGTGCCTCTTACCTGCCATCACATTTCCTCTTAGTCATGTTGGGCCTGATCCAGACCTACGCCCGCCGTCGCCAGGAAAAGCCGATCTGCGCATGTGCCGGGCAGATGTTGCCCGGCGTCGCTACGGCAATGCCCGATCGTGGATCGGGCGTCCTCCGGCCCTGCTAA
Source organism: Limnodynastes dumerilii (assembly GCA_011038615.1). NCBI lineage: Eukaryota > Metazoa > Chordata > Amphibia > Anura > Limnodynastidae > Limnodynastes > Limnodynastes dumerilii. The sequence goes on along the minus strand of WWET01000724.1, from coordinate 444,129 downwards.
GAAGCAGCAGCTTGTTAGTTGTGAATCTGGTCCTCAATTATTCAAATTTATGGCTGGTCAATTAAGAGAACTAATAGTCATCGTTAGGTGATGCAAGGAATGTTATTTTCTTCATGTGTGACTTGCAACTCCTTTGCAAACAGGAGAAAATTGGGAGTGAAACCCGTGGTATGGTGAACACGCTAATGGTATAGTGTTGTCTGGGATTTGTCCATGCCATAGGGCCTGATCCTTGGACGGCGGGCGTAAGCGTAAGATTGGCTTTTCAGCCGATCTGCGCATGCGTCGGGCAGATGTTGCCCGGCATTGCTACGGCAACGCCCGATCGTGGATCAGGCGCCCGTAGCAGCGCCGTAGGGACGCTGGAGGGGACGTCCCCCAGCGTCCCTACATTCAGGTTAGTGTAGGTGGGCGGGGTTTGGTAGTTTAATGAGGGTGGGAGGACGGGCCAGGTGGCCATACGCTCCTGTGCGAGCGTATGGCCCCTTCCTTACGCCGGCATCGGCGTAGGTCTGGATCAGGCCCGTTGTGGTTAAAGCATTTGCCTGTGTGAATAATGTATCCTTTTGCCATCTGTGTTAATCTTTAAATAAGGATACCTAGAGCACATATATTATAGTTACAATTGTGTTTGGTTTTCTCTTGTAACAATGAATCATTGTCATGTTAAATACCCTTATTCTGTACATGGGCCAGTGTCGCAATGCACCTCATGGCAGTTTGGTTATCAGGCTGGGTACGTCTAGATCACGTGCGACTGTAAATGTTGCTTATTTGTATTCAACTGTTTCATGGCTTGTGCGGAGCGAGAAATTGAAAATCCATTTCATCAACAAGTGTCCACTCAACTCTGAATTTTCTTCAACATCAGCATCAGCATTAGTACAGGTCTGTTCTGTGGCAACTGTAGCAAGATTTGAGTCTCCATCTGTGCTGTGATGCCCGTTCTCCAGTCATTGTGTAGTTGTTTGTCTATAGTTTTCTAGAAGTTACACTGGGTACACACTGGGCTTTTTTTTAACACAATCAGATCTCCTTAAAAGATTTATTTCCTGTTTAGAAGTCCTGATCACACAAAGGGGTCTATTTACAAAGATAATTTTAATGCAATAGTCCCAGTTTTTACTTCAAAACTGGCCCTATCGCATTAAAATGAAGTCTAGCATATTTACAAAATGCCTGAGCGGAGACTAACATCAGCTCAGGCTGGTGTTAGTGGTAAGTATTCCGGTAATGTCCCCATATACCCCTCTTTTTCTCCCCCTAATAGCTGTTATTATGGGGAGGAAAAGGGGGATATGTATGGGGAGACAGCTGAGGCAAAAAAAAAATATAATCTTTTTAATAAGTAAAAAAAAAATAAAAAATCAATCAATAAAAAAAATAAGTAAATATTTGAAACTCACCTGTCCAGACGACCCATCGGGCTGCAGCTGTCCGGTCCCGGCATGAATACACTGCACATGCGCAGTGTTTCTCATGTTGGGACTTGACATTTTCAAAGTCCCGTGCGAGAGTTACTGCAGGAGGTAGAAGTGGTGGGAGTGGAGGAGAGGGCGACCTGTGGCAACTGCTCCCCCCTACACTGTGAGCAAGCTGTTAGAGGTTGACAGCTGAAAACAACGCTCGGCCCTCCTGAAAACTGCTCGTAATGTATTTATTAACAGCGCTCAGCATTCATATATGGGAGTGTCGATTGCTGTTTGAAGCTGTCAACTTGTCAAGCCTGGTCTCACCCAATCATGTCCCCTGTACTGCATGGCTCCGCCCAGTCCCAGACTCAGCCCCTCCTACTTTCTTACCATGAAGAACGATATGCACACCCACAAAGGCAGGACTGGGAATTGTTGCTCTAAAGATGGGGACACAGTACACACACTAATGATTTTGGTAGACTTTGTGACATCACTAATTGTGAATATTAGGAGCTCCCAAAAATCAAATCACATGATGTGATGCTGTTGCACATGAGTTTACAGCATACACACTGGTAAGATATCGTCCCTGAATGATGGCACAATAGACGTTGAAATAATGCACCTGTTCAGGCTAGCCTGCCCCTCCTCCACATAACATCTTCACTGCATCCTTTATCTATCCCTTCTTCTCCTTCCTCCCCCCTCTCCTCCGCTCACACCAGCAGTCCACTTAGTGTGTTAGCTCATATGAGCAGGGCTCTCCATCCTAGTGTTGTTCCCTCCTCCATCATTCCCACTCACTTCATACCCTCTTGCCCCCTCTGCTACCCTTTTACCCCGTCCCCACCTGGTGGCTCCCTCTCAACCTCTCACTGCGCTCTATCCCAAGCTTGACACCTCGCTTTTTGTCTTGTGCTTGCCTCACTTTATTGTATTTTTGTGATATTTTTATATTTATATTGTATTTTAGTATGTACTATGCCGTCCATCCGGTATGTCTGTACTGTATATTATTATGTACTATACTGTTCATCCCTGCCCTTTATGTCTGTACTTTATATTATTATGTACTATGCTGTTCATCCCTGTCCTGTATGTCTGTACTGTATATTATTATGTACTCTGCTGTCCATCCCTGTCCTGTATGTCTCTACTGTATTTTGTTATATTTTGTACGGCGCTGTGGACACCTTGTTGCTCCTTATAAATAAACTATAAAAATAAGCCCAGTGTGAATCCTGTGTGGGTCACTGATACATGGTCTTTATTTAGAAAGACCATTGTACTACAGCTGAATGCAGATTGCCCACCGAGATGGCGAAGAGTCACCCACAGAAAGGTAAGTAAGTGTTTAACATAACTCTAACCCTTTCCTAACCCTAACCCTCCCTTTACTGCAGCCTAATCCTAACCTTCTTCAGCCCTTACCCTAACCCACCATGCCCTGCAGCCTAACTATAACCTTCCCCTTACCTAACACAACCTACCCCTAACCTTTAGCCTATTTCGAACAATGAACTAACCGTCATTCTGCTGGTGTCTGTATCATGTGCGAAATACGGCCGCTCGAATTTGCAACCGCAGCCCCAGATTAGAAATCCTAAAGCTCCTTTAGATCTGTTAACTGTTATTTTTTGTTCTGTTAAAGTTACTTGTTTCCAAGTCTTTAAGTTCATATATTTTGCAAAATGTTACGTGACCTGATTCCTTAGCGGATAATTGACCCTGTAGGACCAATCCTGTTACTGTGAATGGCAGTGACCGAACCTATGCAGTCACTGCCATTCTATAAACAGATTTGGTTCTACAGGGCATATTTCCACTACCGCACCACGTGACCGCAGACTGCGAGAGGCAGCTGCACAGAGAGGGAGCGCCGCGGAGGAAGGGAGAAGACATCAAAGGTAAGTAACAGAATATATGGAGGCTGGTCATTACAAGGGGCAGACAAAGGAAAGGAGGCTGGACATTAGAAGGGGCTCACAGTGGAGGCTGGATATTAAAAGGGGCAGGCATGGAGGCTGGACATTACAAGGGGCACACGTGGAGGCTGCTCATTACAAGGGGCACACATTGGACATAATAATAATAAGAGGCAGACATGGAGACTAGACAAATAAACGGGGGTGACACAGATGCTGAACATAATAATAATAATAATAATAATAATAATAATAATAATAATAGGGACAGATATGGAGGTAGGATAAATAAAGAGGCGGATATGGAGGCTGGACAAATAATAAGGGGTTGACATATGGATGGTTTTAAATAAAAGAGGCAGGCACTAGACCCGCTGCTCTGGGCGGTGCAAGACACACCCACTTTCCCAGACATGCCCACTGATTGGTACAAGACACACCCCCTCTACCAGGCTGCAAATTTTGTCCCTCTTTCGAATTCTCAAATGTTGGGAAGTATGCTCTTAGTATACTTCCCGGGAGACTCACGAAATTCAGGCAGTTCTCCTGGAAGAGCCAGCAAATCTCCCATAAAGGGACTCGAGCCTCGTGGATTCCATGAAACCACGGCGTCAAGTCCTGCCCCCCTGCCTGGCAACACTTGTTTACTAGTGTGTTGCTAGGGACTGGGAGGGACTTGATGACGCAAATTGCATCATCTAGCCCCACCCCTATCCCTATGAAATCCCGAAAGGGATAATTGCTAATCAAGGGGCAGGGCTTAATGATGTGCTGTTAAGCTCCACCCCCTGCATGCATCTGTGGCAGTGTTGGCTAACCTGTGACACTCCAGGTGTTGTGAAACTACGAGTCCTAGCATGCCTTAACTGCAAAAGCATAGTAGATACCTGACAAAGCATGATGGGAATTGTAGTTTCACAACAGCTGGAGTGTCACAGGTTAGCCAACACTGATCTATGGCTACCCTCCAGGATCTCCCGGAGGGTATCTTTTAAAAGTCGGCAACCTTGCTCTTAGACGGGTACAAGTGTACCTTTTCTATCCATGAAATGTTGTGCCACTGGACCAGAAACTGTCAGGCTGATCATTCCCAGCAATATTTCCCCCTTTCCAATGTGTTTTATAAATCCGTTGTCAGCCTAAGGACAATCGGGGGGAAAAAAAAGCCCATATATAATAAAGGCAAAAAAAGAAATATACAAAACCAATCGAAAGTTTGGACACGCCTTCTCATTCAATGGTTTTTGTTAATTTAAATTATTTTCTACATTGTAGATTAATACCGAAGACATCAAAACTATGAAAGAACACATATGGAATTATGTTGTCAACAAAAAAGTGTTAAACAAATCAGAATATGTTTTTATTTTAGATTCCTCAAAGTAGCCCCCTTTTGCTTTGATGGCAGCTTTGCACGCTCTTGGCATTCTCTCAGGGCCTGATTCAGAGGCTGAAAATAAGAACTTAAAGTTACACCTGGGCTAAACTATGTTGATTTCAGGGGGAGTCAAGTTAATTTTATTCTATGCATGCAGGGAGAATGCTTTGCTTTTACTTATTGCACACAGATTCCTGATCAGGTTCACTTTTAAACTGCTAATTAGACTTGAGCTGGGAAACATCACCTTTTAACTATAATACTGTTGCAACAAATAAGATTTGACTCCCCTGAAATCAACATGGTTTAGCCCAGGTGTAACTTTAAGTTCTTATTTTCAGTCTCTGAATCAGGGCCTCAGTCATCTTCATGAGGTAGTCACCTGGAATGGTTTTGAAGTAAAAGGTGTGCCTTGTCAAGATTCAATCTGTAGAATTACTTGCCTTCTTAATGTGTTTGACACCATCAGTTGTGTTGTGCAGAGGTAGGGTTAGTACACAGTGGACACCCCTGTTTGACTACTGTTGTAATCCGTATTATGGCACGAACCACTTAACTCAGTAAAGAGAAATGACTGTCCATCATTACTTTAAGATATGAAGGTCAGTTGATACGGAAAATTTCAAGAACTTTGAATGTATCCTCAAGTGCAGTTGCAAAAACCATCAAATGCTATGATGAAACTGGCTCTCATGAGGACCGCCCCAGGAAAGGAAGACCAAGAGTTACCTCTACTACAGAGGATAAGTTCATTAGAGTTACCATCCTGAGAAACCGCTACTTAACAGCACCTCAGATTAGAGCCCACATAAAGTCTTCACAGAGTTCAAGTAGCAGACAAATCTCAGCATCAACTGTTCAGAGAAGACTGTGTGAATCAGGCCTTCATGGTCGAATTGCTGTGAAGAAGCCTTTACTGAGGATGAACAACAAGAAGAAGATAATTGTTTGGGCCAAGAAACACAAAGAATGGACATTAGACCAGTGGAAATCTGTACTTTGGTCTGATGAGTCCAAATTTGAGATTTTTGGTTCCAAACGCTGTATCTTTGTGAGATGCAGAGAAGGTGAGCGGATGGTTTCTGCATGTGTGGTTCCCACTGTGAAGCATGGAGGAGGAGGTGTGATGGTGTAGGGGTGCTTTGCTGGTGACACTGTGGTGATTTATTCAAAATTCAAGGAACACTTAACTAGCATGACTACCACAGCATTCTGCAGCGCCATGCCATTCCATCTAGTTTGCGCTTAATGGGACCATCATTTGTTTTTCAACAAGACAATGACCCCAAACACACATCAAGGCTATGTAAGGGCTACTTGACCAAGAAGTAAAGGCTGCGTCAGATGACCTGGCCTCCAAAATCAACCGACCTAAACCCAATTGCAATGGTTTGAGTTGGACCGCACAGTGAAGGAAAAGCAGCCGACAAGTGCTCAGCACATCTGGGAACTCTTTCAAGACTGTTGGAAAACCATTCCAGGAGACTACCGCTCTCTGACTGAGAGAATGCCAAGAGTGTGCAAAGCTGTCAAAGTAAAAGGGGGCTACTTTGAGGAATCTAAAATATAAAACATAATTTGATTTGTTTAACACTTTTTTGTTGACAACATAATTCCATATGTGTTCTTTCATAGTTTTGATTTATTCAGTGTTAATCAACAATGTAGAAAATAATTTAAATAAACAAAAACCATAGAATGAGAAGGTGTGTCCAAACTTTTGACTGGTACTGTATATTTATATATTTATGTGAAGACTTTATGTTGGCTCTAATCTGAGGTGCTGTTAAGTACCGGTTTCTGAGGCTGATATCTAATGAATTTATCCTCTGCAGCAGGGGTAACTCTTGGTCTTCCTTTCCTGGGGTGGTCCTCATGAGAGCCAGTTTCATCACAGCATTTGATGGTTTTTACAACTGCACTTTAGGATACATTCAAAGTTCTTGAAACTTTCCGTATCGACTGACCTTCATGTCTTAAAGTAATGATGGAGAGTTGTTTCTCTTTACTGAGTTGAGCGGTTCGTACCATAATATGAATTACAACAGTAGTCAAATAGGGATGTCCACTGTGTACTAATCCTACCTCTGCACAACACAACTGATGGTCTCAAACACATTAAGAAGGCAAGTAATTCCACAAACTGACTCTTGACAAGGCACACCTGATTCAAAACCATTCCAGGAGACTACCTCGTGAAGCTGATTGAGAAAAAGCCAAGAGTGTGCAAAGCTGTCAACAAAACAAAAGGAAGCTACTTTGAGGAATATAAAATATAAAACATATTTTGATTTGTTTAACACTTTTTTGTTGACAACATAATTCCATATGTGTTCTTTCATAGTTTTGATGTCTTCAGTATTAATCTACAATGTA
>WWET01000724.1:369677-391754 GCA_011038615.1 Limnodynastes dumerilii | reverse complement strand
TGTGTAAGGCAGATATCCCCTGGCCTTAGATAGAGCCACTCCCAGACTTAACCCCTTCCAAGCTTTTTGGATCAGATTTGGCTTTCAGCTGATCAGAGCTTCCTGTAGAGAGAGGAGAGGGATGGGGGGAGATGCAGCCCCTCACCTGCATCCTGTGGATGGACACTGGTACAGTCTGACACTGGATAATATGAACAAATCACAGCAAACACTAAACATACAATATAACCTATAAAGCACACATCTAAGTCTGCAGGGTAGACCAATGATGAAAAGTACCATGTCCTTGTGTGAAACGAGGTGCAGGTGTCTGTCGCCTTGTATGTCCCCCTCATTTCATTACAACTGATATAACACACTGACCGCCCTAGATATCCGAACCAGCGTCATTCAGATGATCTAATTATCAGGTGGAAGCATTCTGGCATTCCAACAAATTGGTCTGTGTCATAGTGTTTGATCAGCTTGATTATCATACAGTGAGTAGACGGCTTAATATTTTGGGTGTATCGTTGTATTGCTAATTCATTGAGGTTTAAGCCAATCTTATTTGTTGTAAGAGGAAAGGCCTAGCCTATTGTTGGTTAAATGTTTATTTTTATTAAAATCTAAAAGAAAACCAACTAGTAGATTATAGGATCTAGCAGTCAAGTGATGCTTTGTTTGGGTACTTTAGATGACAGAAATTAGCTAAAACCTTGGGCCTTACTTTAGCATTATATCTATGGCAGTGAGATTGAAATTGGTTCACTGACTGTGTAAACAAAGGCTGTTGTTGGAAGGGAGACAGGTTAGAGGCAAGAAATGCTAGAAATTACATCCATAAATCACATTACAGCACTGTATCTAAGGAATTAAATACTGCACGCTGGCTTCAATATAGTGAGCAGTGGGGAAATAGAAGTACACAATGCAAGTTTAATATTGATCAAACGTTGGAAATAAAAAGGCAACAGTGTGGGTTTAGAACGTTATCAGTGTTACTAAGAATCACAAACTGTACATAGTTACAGGGTGCGGAAATTCCCCAAAGGGTGTGAAAAGATAAAGCCATTGGGCCGTATTTAGAGAACCGCATTTTCTCCGATTTCCGTGCATATTTTTAAGTACGTTTAAACTGCGCACGCGTAGTAACTTTTTATACGCAGTTCACGTAGACTATACACTTGGAAGTGCCTAGCGGAGGGACTTGTGAATGGGACGTGGGAAATTCCGAACGGAACTCCCACGGAAAAATACGCACGGAGGGATTTACATAGAAATGGGCGGGGAGAAGCATTTAAATAAAGGGAAGTGGCCGCGATGACAAGGAGACGCACGGACGGAGGAGACATATGCTCAGAAGTGGCTGCAGAAAGTTAAGGCTAGTCTATGGAGGCGGAAGTCTCCGTAGGCACGGAGAAGCAAGGGGAGTGGTGTGTGTAACTTGCTCCGTCTATCACATATCGCGGCAGATGCCGCACTTACCCGCTCTGCAGTCCAGCGGCGGCTGTCTCCTCCCAGCGGTCCTGTGTGTCTGGCAGCCAGAGACTGTCACCGGAGCAGTGATAGTCTCCATACTCACCAGCATCAGCAGCGGCATCCTCGTGGAGACTGGCGCCAAACCTCCGCGGTGCTCCAGTCCATGGGCGCCGCCATCTTGGATTTCTTATGTGACGCTGATCCATCAATGCTGTTCTCCCTCTCCGGTCCTACAGCCAATCGGTGAACAGCGTGTCCTAATTAAATCCCTCAGCCCTGTCTCCTGGTGCCAGAACAACTAGACTTCCTAGGTGCCTGGTTCTGTTGCACCCAGCTCACTGATCTAGATCCTGCTTTGTCTGTATCCTGATTCAGTCCAGTGTCCAGTTCTGATCCAGTCCTGCCTTGTCTCATCCTGGTTCAGTCAACTCCAGTCCTGGTCCAGTCAACTCCAGTCCTGGTCCAGTCACAGCTACCAGTCCTGGTCCAGTCAACTCCAGTCCTGATTCAGTCACAGATACCAGTCCTGGTCCAGTCAACTCCAGTCCTGGTCCAGTCACAGCTACCAGTCCTGGTCCAGTCAAGCTACTAGTACAACCCAGATTCATCTGTCTACACTACTCCAGCTCCACAGTATCTACAACCCGGATTCATCTGTCTACACTACTTCAGCTCTACAGTATCTGCAACCCAGATTCATCTTGCTACTCATCAGCTACAGCTCTCCAGCTGTAGACTCACCTACTACCTCATCACGCCTGCCAGTGTGAGCCCCTTGCTCACGGACTTTACCCTCATCTGTGCATATCCATTCCCCTTGGCTCCCCTGCATTCCCTGATTCAAATACTGTTCATCATTGTGTTTCTTTTATTTCTGTATGCACCTGTCCTTTATTAAACCGGCTCACTTTCAATTCCAACCATCTCAGTTGTCTCAATCCCTGACACCCGGAACCAATCCCAAACACCCCTTGAACGTGACACCGTCCGTGCGTATATATTTCCAGCCCCATCGCCTGACGGATCTCTGAATATGGCCCATTGTTTTTTTAGTGTGTCTGAAATCCACTGGAAGGAAGGGGCATTAATGCACTATCAGTGATCCGCAATATCCTTGCATTCGAGTGAACCACTCTACTCCTAAGGACAGACTTTCGAGTCCCATACCCTAATTAAGTTTTTCGACTTGTGGTAGCGTACAGTGCTGGTGATTAAGAAGCCTGGACCGGTACCCAGTATGTTAGCACCACTGTACTGTACTTTGCTAGCCACTTGCAAGCATATATCGGCTCCCCTGTCAGTAGTTGTTAAAAGTAATTTGCACGGAGCAGATTGCGTACTGATCATGTACTGCGGAAGTCTGCACAAGCACGGAACGCAAATAATAGACGAAATACAATCCAGCTGCATGGAAAGAGGGGACTGGAACAAGACTTCCTATAACGGGCCCAAATGTCCCTTTTTTGCAAGTGGCACATGCACGACCATCACTTTACCAGTCCAGAATTCTGTCCTGGTAAAAATTCAAAAGATGTACGGGATATGACAGGAAGCGTAAGCGCTTTCGCTCTGTAGGAGGGGATAGATATGTAAATAATACATTAAGGGGTGGTTTACGTACTATCCTGATATCCACACTGTTCCCATGTTATGTGGGGATGGTGCGGAAACCTTATGGTTGGGTCTTGAAAGTGCAAGTCCATAGAAGCGATGGTAGTGGTCTCCTGTGTTTCGTACGGTAGCTAGGATGCTACAGGGAGCTGTGAGTGCCAGGTCATGAATTTCATCATTGCAAACATCATGAAAACAGGTCAGTCTTCTACAGTTCAGGTGACTTCATAAAATTCTTTGTCATCCATGATGAAAGTGAGATCAAATCAAGTCCACATGCCACAGGGCTTAGATTTTACCACTTATGGAAGAAGGTTTGTTTGTCATTCAAATGGTTCCAGTACACAGAAGGACAATGGGGTAGATCCAGAGCTACGTTTGCCGTTCGTTTACTCGCTTAGCGTATTTTCGCATGCATCCCTTCCATATACTCCCCTAGGCACACCCCTTGAATGTACGTATTTTGTCAAGATACGCTTTTCAAACCCTACCTTAACTTTTGCCAACGTAACCGCAGTGATCCGCACACCTACATATGGCCAACACGTATTTACGCAGCTAAGCACGCCCATACTGTACACTTTAAATACAAACCCCCGCCTACTTAACGTATTTCAGACGTATTTTGGACTCACGTAAAATTGGCACGCCCACACGTAAGTATTTACGTGACACATACGTGAATGGCCCACGCGTTCACAATTACGCTACGTTACTGAGCGAATTTTCTATGGTGCACATGCGCAGTACTTACCAAAAGGCGATTATACGTTTCCGCCACTCGTAAATTCGCTCACAAGCGTTATTCTGGATCTGGCCCAATGTTGTTGGTAGAGTGTTGAACAGAAGATAAGAACCAGCAAATTTAGCATGGACACGGACAATGAGAATTGTCCACCAACAAATACAACTCTGAATTTAAAAAAAGTGAGTTGTAATAAACAATGTTTGACATCCCAGGATAATACTGAATATAGACAAGAAAACTGTACTTAAATATAGGTAGAGCTTATGTATAGCTAATGTCCAAAGTTAGCATTGTGTTGGTATTGATTGATGTTGAGTCAAATCCCTTTAAATGGAGAACAGTTGTCTTCCGACCTCTATGATAAATGGCAGATTTGGCATTTACAATGTCTAGGCATATCCTATTGTACAGTGAGTCTCTATGGGAATGGGATGGAACAGTGATATGAATACAACAAGAGATGTGTTTACATTTAGCAAATTACAAGCAATGACATGTGTCTGCACTTGCAGTAACATGCGATCGCTAGTCCAGGTGAATTGGGATTATATCATACACAGAGAAAACAATCTATAAGCAATTCTGATTGATTGATTTAACTGATGTTTTAATATAAAGAAGTTTATAAAGAGGCAAAGCGGAGCTGTTACCCATAGCAACCAACAGTTTTTCTAACTGATTGAATCTGATTGCTATAGGCATCACCTCCAATATACAGTATGGGCTGTATTCGCACCTATGAGTAAATTAGATACAGAGAGATCCGTACCTAACTCACCCTTCCTGACACTAACCAGCCCCCAATTTTTAGGTACCTTAGGGCACTCACGAGTGCTATAGCGCTACCTTATCTTACCGTGCGTAGTTTCCTTCTTAAGAAGGAAAGTCCGCACAGACATTGCTTTTCTTCCCCTCCCTCCTCGGCTATTCTAAATCCCTCCCACTTCTACCTAATCACTCCCTGAGGCAGCTTAAGGTCGCCTCTTTCTAACTAAACTACTCCATTCGGATTTTAAAGACCTCACGGAAGCAAGCTATGTACCTAACGGGTACGTAGATTGCGTATATGACCTACTACACATGCATAGTAGGTCATATCGGTAAACTCTGCACCTAAGAAGCGGAAGCTTCTTAGGTGTGAATACAGCCCTATGTCTTCAGGAGCAGCATTAAATCATCCTCCCTGCTTGTGAGATCCAGCAGCCTACTGGAGCTAACTAGATTCTCCCTAGAAAAAGACATAATTTTCTTAGAAGTGTGTCATAAGTGACTTCTTCTTAATTCTCCCATTAGATTCTGGCTGTAGAGCACAGGTGAGTCTCTTATCAACATGTCACTCATTTTCCTGTCCAGCCACAAGTGAATGAAGATCTTGGGCTCCTTTGATGTGGCTCAGTCAATAAGCCATTACCTTCTCTCACAATCAAAGGGTGCCAGCTGTCTCCGCTGTTGGCTGATAAAGAAAAAAAAAATGAACAGACCGCAGCACAGGCTGACTGCCCAAACCTGGCAGAAGAAGCCCGGGCTCTCTGGCAAGAGGAAGAACAACAGGTGAAATATAGATTGAACAGTAATTGCTTCTTCCTATATAGTTAGTACAGAATGTACAAATGCAACTCTGATATTTTTTCCTTTGTAACTGCAAGCACATTCAGGGACAGGGTTTATGGTAGACAAAAAGTATTATTAAAAGTATTTTATTTTAGAAATTGAATGACATATTAAAAAAATAGCATCTTTATATTTTTTGTCAGTACACTTACGAGACTCAAGTGGCACCCAATTGTTTACTAGAGACTCTGGTACTGCTTGATGGCCTAGGTGTACTCAGAAGAAAGAGATCTAAGTCTCAGGCCCTACCTAAATCACTCCCAATGACCCAGGGCTGTCTCTATGATGGTCCAGTAAGTACTAAGATCATCTGGTGCCCAAATGTGTCAGGCCTAGTAATAAAAACAACAAATAAACCTGGTGGCCTAAGGTGTGGGTCAAAGCATGGGGCTAAAGTTACTTGCATGCATGTTGCACAAAGTAAGGAAGCTCTTTAGGTTTCCTGGCTGCCTTTCAAGCTAAATAGGCTTCCTGTCATCTCCATGTTATCTTTCACGAACACACCATCATCTTTTCTTAATCATGACATCTTCTGGGCCCAGCCTATTCTTTGTTGGCATTCTGTCTTCTCCACCTCCATCCATCTTTTTGTTTTGAGCCATTAATGGAGTGAAGTGCTCGCTCTAGGCTTTTGTATTTATGCCCACTGGGCCGGATCCGAGCTATGCCTGCAGAGGCAGCAGAGTTCCAATGGTGGATTGTTGTGCGATCCTAAGTTCCGTACGTATGAGGACAGACCACGTACGGGAATTCAGATGAATGGACCCAACCTTACCATTAACACACTGGCCCACGGAGCGGAAAATGTACGGAAGTGGCGAGTCTGCACCCTGTCCACAGTGAGTAGTTGGGTATATGATATGGTGAGCCGTGGTTGGCCCACCATAACAAGTCATGATTAGTTTATCTGTGATTGGTTGTCACAATGGCCTTTCATTGCACAAAAATCAAGTGTTTCTCTTAATTCTATTGATCTACCAGTGACTGAATGCTCTATTTGCCGTGTCCTGGCTCACTCCAGTTGTGCTGGTGTTGGGCTTCACATTTTACTACTCAATTTACAGTCATGACAGGGATGAGGCCTACTGGTACATACCTTCCATCATGACCCATTCCATTAGGTACATAATACTCTGCTCCTCAATTTCCAACTGTCAGTTACTATGGTAACGACCTTTGTTGAAGAGGCAAATAGTTTTTTGAATATAATTTAATTCAGGTGTGTGACAGTTGGAAGCTCAGGAGCAGTTTAAATTGTACTGAATGGAATGGTTCATGTTGGAGGGTCTGCTGGTAATCTCAAGGCCACATACTTGCCTTTCTGTTGGGCTCCATTTGATCAATCAATAATGCTTGATGAGGTCTTCACCTATAGCCATCCTCCTTTTCTGTGGTAATGGCACTCCCAGTGATTCCACATAAATATCTGTATGCCATCATATGTCATGTCCCCAATGATATTCCTCTTTCTTGTGTCCCATTCCATTCAGATAAAGGAACCCTGCTGACATAGCACTGAAGTGGTGCAATGATAATTTATAAACACAGCGGGTTTAAGGTCTGCAGACGTAACCCTGCCACATTTGGCAATCTTAATTTGTTTTGTTTTTAGAAATGTCATCTTTATAACACTGGCTTTTCTTACAACAGTCCTTTGTTCTTAGCATCCAATCAAAATCCTGATACATACATCAAAGGAATAGTTCTATAACATGCACATATCTTACACAAGACTCTGCAATAAAGTTAATTTGTGCACTCATTATCTTCAGCATTGACAATTCCCCTCTTACTGGTCTTCCCCAACCAGGCTTTCACCTCTATAATCTATTTTGAATGAAGAAGCTAGACTAATTTTCCACACCAGATGTTCATTTACTGCTGCTGCGCTCTGTCAGTCCGTACATTGTTTGCCTTTATTTCACTGAATCCAATATAAAATCCTTCCTCAAACATACTGTAGAAAGTCATTAGCAAAACTGCACCAACATACATCCCTTGACTCAAAGCATCTTGACACTCCGTGCTGATAAATGGTTATCCATCATTCTGTTGTCCGATTTTCCTTGTCTGGTATGCTCCAATCATAATGTTCTCCTATACTAACAGAAGCCACAAAGTATGGCTGATCTAAAAGGGAAAATAACAGCAAAAAAGCATCAATTCTGCACCTTGGAAAAACCAGGTTGGCTGGGGGTCAGATTCATAATGCAAAAACAAAATGAGTTTCAACACTAAGGGCTGAGTTCACACTTACGAGCATCACCCGTCACCATTAGACAGGGCCGCAGCCCACCCCCCTCACCCACCTAGACACCATAATGCAAGAGGGGAAGCATGTAAATTTTGCAGTAAGAGCTGGGTTTGAGAGTTTGTGTGGATGAGCAGTCGTTTGATCGTACAGTGCTGATCAGCCCGGGACACTTAAGGTAAGATTATGGCAGGGAAAGTGCTGCAAAATCCACACAAGTGAAGGGAGTGACAGGGGTTGTTCATACCCCTCTTCAGTGCAAACTGCCAGACTTGCGTGTGTACGGACAATGGGCCAGATCCTAAACTACATACGCGAGCGGTTATACGCTAGCCGCTGACGTAAAATCGCTCATTAGTATTTAATGCGCACGGCAGATGTTACGCCACGTAACTCAGAACATACGTACCAGCCACGTAACAACGGTGTAACTACGAATGAAGGGGCGTGACAGACATACGACACCCGTAATTATGCTTCGGAGGCGGGGTGAGGCATTTAAATCGTACAGTGTGGGCGTGCTTAGGCAGTTATGTATGTCAGTAGTTACACTGTGTAAAGTTAAGGTAGGGTTTGGCAAGTGTAAAACGGCAAAAGTACGTACGGTCGAGGAGAGTACATAGTAAATACGCTACGCGTTGTAATGTAACTAGCCCATAGTTCTGGATTTACCCCAATGTATGGGGGTCTGTATCTGGCCCTGAATTAAATTTTAAAATACAACTATAGAGAATTAGCTTGCAATAAGCAAAGCTTTTCTTCTGCATGCAAAAAGATGTAATTCATTTGCACCCCTCATGTTAGTCTGGATCCAGACTTCCACAATGCAAGCGTCTTCCACTGTTAGTTAGTGGAAACACTAGTGGAAACTAGTGGAAACATTGCACCTACATGCGCACTCACTCTTGTGAGTGCGTTTGTAGGCGCAATGTTTTTCGAATACAGATATGGCTCCTCGGGATTTCCATACTGGAAGTGGGGTAAGACAGGGTGATATGCGTATATCACCCATTTTACATGAGGACGGCTCAAATATTTACAGGCAGGGTCTACTGATCATAACTTTCAGCCGGATCCAGCCTTCCATACAGGCAAGGGGCAGCAGACTTTGTGGTGCCCCGGCTCTTGGTCCCTATGTGATGTCACATATAGGTGGAGCACCACAGACCTGGAGAATGATTCACAAAGGGCTGATGCAGATGGAAGGCTTGTTTTTATGAAGGCCTCCCTGTTCATTGGCCCGCCCTTATACAGGCTGGTGCAGGAAGCAGGTGAATACATCGTTGATTCGTTAGTGCTGGTGGTAGGAGACCGAACGAACCCCCACTCTCTGTCCGGGCCAAGGACAAAAGCCGCGGATGTCCTTCTTGATTGCAACCCTAGGAAAGAGAAACAAACCCGTACCCCTATGGAATAATGGACTGGATCCAGACTTAAGTGCTTAAAATTAGTTACTCCTGGGCTAAACCATGTTGATTGCGGGTAAGAATGGTGTGGAGGTCTGGATAGTATGGAGGGTGTTTAGTGCACCTTCCACTTTCTTTTACTGTACCCCCCCCCCCTCCCACGAAGGGGAAGCAATTCCCACTTCCCTTACTATATAGCCATGCCATAAGAAATGGTCCCAGGACAGAACTCTTCATCCAACGCTGGTGCATACATTTCTTACAAACAGCAGGCATTTTTCGATCTTAGTGATGTGTTCTACACACAGGCAGAATCCTGCTGCCCCACCAGGCAGAGCCCTCATCTCTCACTGCTACTCAGACAATGTCATCTCCAGCATTAAGAGACAACTATCTGCTTTGGAGTTGGCTCTAATTTAGAGCTTGCAGCCCCAACTCCAGTTTTAACCTCAGATTTAGGGGGTGGCTGTGACTTCCCTGCTGGCACCTATGGTGGAAAATGAAACTAATTTAAAAATGAACTAATTAAAAAGTTCAAGCCCATGGAGAGAGGTGTGATCACATACACAAATAACAACAAATTAATGATAGCATTAATAAAGGAAATCATGTTTATTCTTATAGCTTCTGGTATATGTTCTGCTGTAGTCATTAGACACCCATGGAGACAATGCGGTAACAACTGATCACCCTGATTACTATGATCTAGGAGATGGATGTTGGCTACACTGCACTTACAAACCACTTAAATCAACATTCTCATTGGAGATGGAACAGTCTTGTTACATTGTTACATATAGCACACTGATTAGCAGAAAGTAGGAGCGAGGGCTGACATAGGACCAATGGAGATTTAACTCTCTGGGTGTGTATTTCCTAATGGTGCCGCTCAGCTACCCAATCCTTTGTATGTAGAGTGAGTGAGGGAGGAGTCCAGATTCTCCTCTCATGTCCATTTAAAAAGGTCAGAAGCCTGTAGGAGGTTCTTATTTGTAGTTGATTTTGACAACCCTCCCTTTGTTGTGGTTGTGGATGGGGGTTCTCTAGTTCTTGATGGAAAACTGTTGCAAGTTAGCAGTGCTTAGACTGTGCTGAGGTGGTGCCCGGTGGTGATCCAGTTAAGCAATGTCCATGTCTGACTACAGTTTGAGTCTTGTCTGGTCGGACAGTCTCCACAGCTTGTTCCTGTCATCATTGGACGGAGCACCATTTTTTTGAGAGTGTTGTTTGTTGTTCTGTTATTCCATTTAACTGCTTTAAGTTAATTATCTAATTAATTCCAGTTTCAATTAAATACCAATTTCCCCCATTTAAATTCAGTAAAACCAAATTTATTTAGATCTTAAACTTTGTGACTGGTCAGATTTTATTGTGTGCGTATTGCAAAGACATCAACCATGGGAAGTTTACCAGCAATATGTAGCCTAACTGAACAGTACAGGTCAGTGTCTATGTGACAGGCGGGAGACATGAGGACTATAGCATACAAGTTCTTAACTCTTTCATGAAGGTGCAGAAACATTGCTTTATCTAGTGGCTAATAAAAGTGAACCTATACAAAGTTCATTGCAGGTCTTCAAGCACTTACTCAAAACGCACCTGTTCAGGTTTGCCTACCACTCCTCCACATATCATCCTAACTGCATCCTACATCTATCCCTTCTTCTCCTTCCTTTTCCCTCTCCTCCGCTCACACCAGCAGTCCGCTTCCTTTCCCCTCCTTATGTCTTCTGTAAGTCCATCCCACCCACTTATTGTCTTAGCTTACATGAGCAGGGCCCTCCATTATAATGTTGTTTCTTCCTCTACCACTCCCCCCTCACTTCATAGCCTCTTGCCCTACTCTGCTACCCTTTTACACTGTCCCCAGCTGGTGGCTTTCTCTGAACCTCTCACTGCGTTCTATCCCCTCCTTCCTGAACCGCCAAGCTTGACACCTTGCATTTTGCCTTGATATCTGTGCTTGCCTCACTTTATTTTTGTGATATTTTTATATTTCTATTGTATTTTATTATGTACTATGCTGTCTATCCCTGCCCTGTATGGCTGTACTGTATTTTGTTGTTGTATTTTGTACAGTGCTGTGGACACTTTGTAGCACCTGATGTATAAACTATAATAATAATAATAAGTCCCTTACTAAAAAACTGATCTTATATTTAAATACATAACTTTCTCTGCAACTATTTAAAGAATTGACAGGGAAATATAGATCTTTTTAATGATTCATGGCTATTTTTGGAACGTGACACTCCTACCTTGAGATCACTGCAATCAGTAATTAGCTGGAGCGAGCTTGGTGGAAAGGTTCGTACTAATTTGCAAAGTAACATTTGTGAATCCCCTTGCATGATAAGTTACCCATGCTTGCAGAGAAAAAACACGACGATCGGTGTTGATGAAAAAAAAGAGAACGCGTCTTCTTTATTACTCAATGACAATTCTCGGGAGAGGTGGCATTTCAGTGAATTAAATAAAATCCTTGCCGCTGATGTTCGACAATATATTCTTTATTTCTTTTCTGCTAAATTATAAATCTTGCATGCATAATATTGCTGGGATGTGGTACGCAATTACTTGTTCATTGTCGAGGATTCTTGACAAGGAACAAATAGTCAGCCTGAGCCGGATTGCCGGATAATGTGGTTTTATCGAAGGCATATCTCTGTTCCAAGATCTTGGGCCACTTCAAGAGAGGCTAGTATGAAATTGATAAATGCTTCGAAGAATCAGGTAGGAGAATAATGTCTTAATCAAGAGGGGTCTGCTGCAGTAATGCACATTCCGGTGTACAGTATCTGTGGATGACCCAGATTTTTTTGCCATTTATTCCAGTGTTCCTAGACAGATGACAGAGCATACACAAAAGGTTTATCTTGTATTCATGTGTAACACTTAGAAAACTAGGCCACATATGGATGAGAGATGCTATTCTAGAGCCACGCAGCTGTTACCCAGCTCCTTCTACCAGTTGCTGGCATTAAAAGGCCGCTGGTTGACAAATAACGCTGAATTAAACCTTCCATCCGTAAGTCAGATGGACGCTCTGTGATAAAACTACTACACAACTTTCATCTTCTCTCTAGAGAGAATCTTCTCTCCCGGCGGTGCTTTTCTACTTGGCTAATCTTTATTACACGATTAAATATACAACCTCCTCAAAACCATAGAATGCCAGGGGAACATCACAGCGAATGTATAAAGTACTATTTACGAACATGGCTTTAGAGCGGTAGAAAGGAAAAACAGCCTAACACTTGGCGGTATGAACGATGAAATCAAAAACGCTGCAAATAACTTGTTAATGGCTCTGAGCCTATCAGCTAAATATTTCCCATTCTACAGAGTCAGTCGTGTTTGTTATTTGATGTACTGTCACTAACCTGGGATGGCAATACAGCTGAGCTCATATAAAGCTTTCTTAGCCATGATGCTTATTTCGCGATATGGCGGGGAAACTAGATTGCAGCCAATTAGTAAACAATTAAAACGTTGTTTATTTACCATTTAGCAGCTGTTGGCTTCCTGCAGAGATCAGACAATAGAGATGACATCACCCATCCAATTCACAGAAAGAGTCATACACTCTTTACATAGGACATTGAATAGATGACATCAGCTCCATTGTCCGATCTCTACGGGAAGCTGGTAGCTGCTAATTGATAAGTAAACAAAGTTTTAATGACTTCTGAAGCCCTGTATTACTTTGCCCAGCAGGTAGGCCCAACATCCATGCAATTTTCCACCACTGTAGGTGGCCCTAGGGCCATCCAATCCATCCCTGGTGGCATCAGCTTCTACAACACTGAATAAAATGCCTGCTAAGTTACAATATTCGTGCCACTTTCTTGGATTGGATGGTGCGTGTCTATTTTGGAAATCAAAGCTCAAAGCTTAGGTTATGCCCCTGAAGTGTACTGGAGTCACCTATTGGCTTAACCTGTTTGATCAAACATATTAAACAATGAGGACAATGACAGACATATGTTTATCTAAGGGTGCTCATTCTCCAAGTCTATGGTGTGCTAAATATGTCAATTACATTTTTAACGTTGATCAGGCAAGAGAAATTTTAATGTGCCATTGAATAGCTATTTTTGATTGTTCGGGAGCAAGTTACGATGAACCATACGTCATTTTTATTAGGTGGTGACAGGATAGTCTCATGGGACCAGATTCACACCTAAGAAGCTGCTGCTTCTTAGGTAGGATTTTTAAGAAACTAAGTACTACGCATGCATAGTCATAGTGACTACTCAATGTACATAGTACTTATACGCAATGTACATAGTACTTAGGAACGTAGTTATTTAATAGGGAAGAGGCATGCCAGTGCAACCTCGGGTGATTTTTAAGAAGAGTGGATGGGGGGAGGTACGTAAAGGAGCCAGGGAGAGCGCGGTAATGGAAACTCTGCGTATATTCCTTCTTAGGATGGAAAATATGCACAGGAAGTTAAGGAAGACCTAGGGAACTTTGAAGTGCATTAGGTTCTTAAAAAAAGGAGGAGATGGTGTCAGAGAAACTTCAATGTAGGTGCGGATACATGTGTATCCTAATCTACTTAAACCATGCGCATCTGTGAATCAAGCCTATGGAGTATCTGCCGTCACAATATTTTTTGACGTATTTGGTTGTTTACCTTTGTGGTCTAAGCTAACATGACCTCATTCTTATAGTGTTCATTTTCTGGTTCTGTAGTCGCATGACTGCCATGTATCATTTCCTGGTTTGGTTGATCATGTGACTACTCTCTATATAAAGCTCAGCCTGTTGACATGGTGTCCTTAAATTCTCTTGTGTGCTTCAGACTCCCTCAAATACTGCCCTTCTTTGAAGTCTGTTTCCTGCTCACATCTGCTCCATTTTATGCTGCACTTGGATAACTTCTGGAAATCGTTCTCCGCTACAGCATCTTGACTTTATACTGTATCCTGCTCTACACCACTGAGTGATATTAGGAGGGCTGTGAGCTGCTGCTGGTCTGCAGCCAAGCCCATCCTTCTGAGGCTCTGGTGAACACCTGGCCAGTAGTTAGACCCCAAGCCTCTGTTCATTTTGTACCATCAGGTTTGTCTGACTGTGAAGTATTACACATCCAAACCAGCTCCTCTGAATAATCATTATGGAAATTAGGTTCAAATTACTCAATTACATGCATGTGGGGGTCTGTAATTAATCAGCCATAGAAGTAAGTCTGGACACTTACGTGTTAAATTGCTATTGGGAAAAGGTACATATTTCAACCTGTTACCAATAGTGACAGGTTGCAGTTGCTGCTGTGGGCTGAGGTTTTGGTTAGGGCTCAAGAAGGGGTTGGTTAGGGCTGAAGGGGAAGGTTAGGGTTAAGCTGCAGGAAGTGGAGGGTTAGGGTTAAGGGAGGGTTTAGGTTAGGGTTAGGGTGAAGGGTTTACCTGTTGCTGTAGAAATCTTTGTGGCTCTGGGAGACACATTATTAAGTTGAAAATGGAGGCTGTGGGTAATTACCGGCAATCAACTGCCCCAAGACAGTCTGTTGTTAAAACTGACAAGTCAAACCCAACAGAATACAGACTTCCTTCCGATTTTTTCCGTGTGACTGGATTGTGTCCCATATTTTACATTTTATTGCAAGACATCAATTAACTAATTAAGTGATGCTGCTCACATGATGAAAAGGACAAATGCGTATCATAATTGGCTAAAGAACATATCAAGTAGTGTATATTAAATTCCACTCAGACCAAGGCTGTTCATGCGAAAAAGCAGCACTTGCAAAACTCGTGTTGGCCCTTCACTATTCATTGGTACTTTCATTGACTTACTGCGCTAGATGACCTGATACTGACACTAACATCATTCATATCATCATTTCCAGCAGGATAAATCCCTAGGTATCAGCACCAAGAACGACCATCGTGGAGCCTGCTTATGAACACGATCCTTATCTATTTATAAAATTCTAATCAAGACCATTTGCTTCAATCAAGCAAGAAATATCTAGATTTCATGCAATTGCCCTTTACAGGCAATTTTCTGGGGGCACGTCAGTATCCTCCTTATTGAAAGGAAAATAAAGAGCACATTAACTCTCCTTTGCTCAGCAACAGATCTAAGCAAAAAAAATCCCTATGAAAACCACTATTTAAGGTTGAAACATTGGGATAAACTATAATAAAATACCTGAAAAGTTTTGCTTACCCTCTACATGAGTGGTGTGTGTGTGTGTGTGTGTTGGCATACTCAGTTGCCAGCCTGGTATGGCAGAATGACCAAATACATATGGATACAAGAAGAGTGGCACTCAGAGATTATTAGAATAAAGCACTAGGAGTTTGGGGCTTCCAACATTTTCAGTTTTAATGATAAAAGTTTTGGCATTAAAACTGAAAAGGCAGAAGCCATGAATTCCTAGCACTTTAATAACTCCAAGTACCACTCTTTTTGTGTGTTTTTGAATGTATTTATATATAACATTTGTGTGTGTCCCTCAGACCTCAAATGTACGCCATCATACAATTTTCAGTTAGACGTGATATTCCTCTAGCAAAAGAGGAGCATATAATTTGGTAATTAAATGAAATGGTAAAGTGTTATATTATGTCCAAATCTTGCCATTTAAGCAGGGCAGCAACCAATCATAGTTATCACTTTTAAATGGTGAGTTTGGAACAGCATAGAACAATTTACCATTTAATTTAGTTACCAATAATATTATACTCCTCTTTGGCTAATAATACTCCTTAAAAATGCTATGAGGAGTATTTTTACTCTGGAAAAAAATAATGTAGCGCAATCACTGCCTGTGGGGTAATGCCTGCAACAGAGAGTGAATACCAGGAAGGGTATGGAAGAAGGTCAGATGATCTGCAAAGGTAAACAAAAGACATAATGTGAAGTAATTGTGTCAATGATCTTGACACATATATATATTTTAACATTTTTGGATTAGGTTAGGTTTTATTTTATTATTATTATTATTATTATTATTATTATTATATATACACCCTGTGTGAAAATATATTTAAGACACAGTTTCTCCTCCTCTTTCGATTGCTTTATTATAGGGATAACTGTATAGGTAAGCACCACATTTTGACCAGTGAAAGGCCCAGGTCTGATGGGCTGCTTTTAGAAATCAAGACAGCTGAAAGTTTCTTATTGGCTGTCTCTATTTTGGATGGCAGCCATTTTAGAATTTTATTTTTATGAATGGTGAGTAGGCCAATTGGCATACTCATCCATTCATTTTCGTCGCAGACCCGCCACTAGCTCCAGAGAGGTGAGTACTTCTCTGGGGACTTATGATCTTGGGGGAGGGGGTTAGGGTTAGGTTCTTAGGAAGGGAGGGTTAGGATTAGGGCCATAGAAGAGAAGTGTTAGGGTCAGGCTGCGGGGAGGGGGGTCTTAGGGTTAGGTTATAGAGAAGGGAGGGTAATTGCGTGGAATGGAAGGGGAGGGTTAGGGTTAGAATTAGGGAAAGGGTTGGGGTAGTTTTTACAGTAACCTATCGGAGTATTGTGATCGGTGCTCCAGAGATCGATTGCTATGCCTCATTGAGGCGTGAGCAATAAATATCTGGCTGGGGGAGAACGGCTCTATTGAAATAGGGCCATTCTGTGGGAACCCACACCCCATTTTAACATCATTTGCATAAGTGTATTCCAAATTTACAGGCAATGGTGTTTTTTTTTTGTGTTTTCCTGTGTGAGTAGATACTCCCGCATTTATGTTTCATGTACACATGAGTAAAAAATGTATAAATGTATTGAAGGGTATGGGGGTCTCAGAAGTCCGTTTGTGTGAGTGGAGTGGCTAGCGCTATGATCGCTCAGATGTGTGGATATAGAAGGCCCAATCCGTGGTGTTCACGTATACCAGCTGACTTGACATTTCTCTAATGCGCATGCTCAGTGCTGAAGAGCACGCAGTCCAGAGGCGATTTGGATAAGAGCGCAATTTGGCTTGCGCTCTGAGGGGCGTGTTAAGTGATGGAAGAGGTGGAGGGACGTAATCAATGTACAGTAACGTCTTATCCAAGCAAGTGGCCCCCGATCCAGAGACGACATAAAAAAGGACTGATTATGTCCAAACATTTGCAGCAGCCCCAGATCAGATCCAAGTCCAGGGGGCTGACCACCCAAGCCCTATGTCAGACCTTTCCATAGGGATTTGATGCTTCAAAGGAATTACAAAGGGTCAGAACTGGCTGCTGATGTATTGTGCGTGTGTGAAATCATTTCTATACATAGTAAGAAAAAAATATGTTATTTTGTGTTTTTAATAAAATTTTTAAATATTGTTTTCTATTAAACATAGAAAGTGACGGCAGATAAGAGCCACATGGTCCATCCAGTCTGCCCAGTTGTTTATTTAAAACTATAATGACCCCCTATTTACTTTATTTCATTTAGTGTAAGAGTCAGGATATCCTTATATTTATTACAAGCATGTTTACACTATTCTACTGTGTTACCTCTACCACCTTGATAGATAAGAGGACACAGGCTAATATGTGCATCTCATCAAGTATTTATTATTATACGATATCATTATTATTATATTATTATTATTATTAAATAGATCCCTTTATTTGATGACTGGAGGGTATAGCAAAAAAAATGGGTGGAGCTATAGTGCTGTATAATGGAGATGAAAAATGCCCCCTCCTCTAGCCAGTCACAACCCTTCATATATGTGAAAGCTGCTATCATATCCCCCCTCTCCCTTCTCTGCTCCAAGCTATACATGTTTAGTTCCTCTAGTCTTTATTGTATGGTATGTTGTGTGACACAGGCCATGGACCATTTTAGTTGCTCTTCTTTGCACAGTCTCTAATGTATTAGTCTCTCTGGAGATATGGCCTCCAGAGCTAAACACAGTATTCTAGGTGAATATTATTAGTCATTAATTTGTGACATTTTACATTCTGACAGAGGCTCTCATAATAATCATAACGTCCCTTTACAGTCATCACTGCACTGTACAGCCCTGCACTTGCACAATGTATCTGGAGAGGTATCTGCAATGTGCTTAGCTGCTGTGTGCTTGTATGCTGCACACCATAATTGCTTGCAATATAAAGGCACCGTTTTGTGCGCTTCTACATCACACGCAGCCCGTCTCACTTTTTCTAATGCATCCATGGCACACGCGATGCCGATTTGCGTTCACCTCTGGTTCGGGCTAAGTGCGTCTCTGGTATTGGATACCCATGAGTCCTTTTTTTTCAGGTTTCAGATTGTTAAATAAATGGAGCTTGGGATCTGGTCTATCCATCGTCCTGATCTGGTGATCTGCTTTTTAGTATCTTTCCTTTAAAACCTGAAACACTGAGCAGTCAATAGAAAGAATTCACAACGCTGTCCGCACATGTGGTGCTGAAATCAGGGCGGTGAAGCAGTTCCATCTGTCACATTAAGCCCTTGAGCTTCACTCACTCCAATCAGATTTACACCTACTCTGATTCCTTCATTGCGATATAACTCCTTTCATGCTGGTTTTCAGAGCAGAAGATGAACGTTTCACTGCTACCTTCTACCTTACTTTTATATCCAAAATATAAAAGGGGAATAAAACCAAGCGCTATAATTATGCTACAGGCTATCTCCATCCCAGGGTCTACCAAACCCAAAAGGAAAACAAGACTAATTAGAATGGGTAAGATAGGCGCTGTACAAATTCCTGTGGATGTTGGTAATGAGGGGGTTAAGTTCTAATAGAAAAAACAAATGGTAACAATGTCCATGATGTAATGATGATGTGAAATCCTAATTGGTAACTCCTGCAATGTGTCCCGTTGGGAGTACAAAAGGAAAAGGGAACAAAGTAAGAAACAATGTCACAAATTTAATCAAAACAAATCAAAACACATGTAAACAATTAAAAGCAGTCTTGCATGGAATAAGCATGCATCAGCGGCTAGCGTAAAAATGCTAGCGTAAGGAGTATAAGGAGTAACCCATGTTTAAAAAATGATTGTCTTTTGTGCTATTAAGAGCCAGACAACACTTTTGTTCTACATTAACCTGGAAACTAGTAACTCTTTGAATTAAGATTCGTGTTTTTCCTCCTATAAGCTCCTCTTGAAAGGCAGATGCAGGCCGCATTTTCTGTACTCATGGAGGTTTGGCAGTCTGCATGAAGAGGGGAGTGAACTCAGCTGTTCCTCTCCTCTATGGTGCGGGGTTAGCAGCACTTACATTGCCATAACCCTGCCTTAAAGGTCCCATGGGGATCAGCGGTCCATACAATCCATGTGATCCTCACAGAGAGCCAGATCCTAAACTACGTACGTGAGCAATTATACGCTAGCTGCTGACGTAAAATCGGCCATTAGTATTTACTGTGCATGTGCGCGGCAGATATTACGCCACATAACTCTGAACGTACGTACCAGCCACATATCAACAGCGTAACTACGAACAAAGGGGTGTGAAAGCTAAACGACACCCGTAATTACGCTTCAGAGGCGGGGTGAGCAATTTAAATTACGTACTTCAGTAGTTACGCTTTGGATAGTTAAGGTAGGGTTTGGCAAGCGTAAAAAATGGCCAAAGTACATACGAGCGACGGGAGTGCATAGAAAATACGCTAGCGTAAATAAGTTACGTGATGAAACCTAAGAAGTATTTAGGTCTGGATCTACCCCAGCCCCAACTGTAAACTTAGTTCTGCACGCCTGGAGATCTGTTACGTAACATCTGGCAAGCAGCTTGCGGAAATCGGGTGAGGTTTTGTATTTCTGCATCTGGCCTGAAGCTTGCAAGAAATGAATTGCCAAAGGTTCTGGTTAAACCCCCCATACAGTCTTCCTTCCTCTTGTTACAGACATATAGATTTGGGGAAAGGCTTTAGACGAAAAAAGAATTTATTTAGAGTTCCCTATCACTGGATAGTAGCATATTGAGTCCTGAATCTGTAAGGGATGTGACTAGTCCCTAGAGACTCATAGGCTGCTTGTGAATATTGAGTTATCCAAAGTGTGCATCCTTGTGGAACTGATTCCTATGCTGAGTGTGGCAAAAAAAAGAGTATTAAATAACAATTAATATATTCATCTTAGGTATTTATAGAATACTATTCATTTCCAGGATATTATGCACAGTGCATCGTGCCCAGAGTGTGCATGTGCCCCAACCAAGACAGGAATTATGTAAATGTGCCCAAATCCCTGGCAGTGCATGGCACTGAATGGCTCCACCCCACATATTCGAGTCTATAGACTTGGATTGTATAAGACTCATACCCTTCAACTGTCCCACTGTTTTTTGTGGGTATGTCCCGATTTGCAGACCACAAATGGGCGGGCTTATGGGGAAATGGACAGAGTTTTGACCATATATGGTCGTTTGTGGCCAGAATTCTCTCGAATCCAGAGTTCGGCTTATTTTGTCCCGCTTTTGGGATTCTAAAAGTTGGGAGCTATAAAGAGAGGGGCCTGGGATGAGGCGGTAAATGAAACAATGGGATGTATTTTAGTACGATAAAGCATCATCGTTGCAGTGTACTCACTAACACATTATCATTCCAAACACTTGTTTATTATAATTTATTTTGAAACAATATTTGTGTGAAAAAGTGGTAGGGCCAGATTTACTAAGCTGTGGGTTTGTTAAAGTGGAGATGTTGCCCATAGCAACCAATCAGATTCTAGCTCTCCTTTAAATATTACATACTAGAGAATGTCAGCTAGAATCTGATTGGTTGCTATGGGCAACATCTCCACTTTAACAAACCCACAGCTTAGTAAATCTGGCCCTACCACTTTTTCACACAAATATTGTTTCAAAATAAATTATAATAAACAAGTGTTTGGAATGATAATGTGTTAGTGAGTACACTGCAACGATGATGCTTTATCGTACTAAAATACATCCCATTGTTTCATTTACCGCCTCATCCCAGGCCCCTCTCTTTATAGCTCCCAACTTTTAGAATCCCAAAAGCGGGACAAAATAAGCCGAACTCTGGATTCGAGAGAATTCTGGCCACAAACGACCATATATGGTCAAAACTCTGTCCATTTCCCCATAAGCCCGCCCATTTGTGGTCTGCAAATCGGGACATACCCACAAAAAACAGTGGGACAGTTGAAGGGTATGAGTCTTATACAATCCAAGTCTATAGACTCGAATATGTGGGGTGGAGCCATTCAGTGCCATGCACTGCCAGGGATTTGGGCACATTTACATAATTCCTGTCTTGGTTGGGGCACATGCACACTCTGGGCACGATGCACTGTGCATAATATCCTGGAAATGAATAGTATTCTATAAATACCTAAGATGAATATATTAATTGTTATTTAATACTCTTTTTTTTTGCCACACTCAGCATAGGAATAAGTTCCACAAGGATGCACACTTTGGATAACTCAATATTCACAAGCAGCCTATGAGTCTCTAGGGACTAGTCACATCCCTTACAGATTCAGGACTCAATATGCTACTATCCAGTGATAGGGAACTCTAAATAAATTCTTTTTTCGTCTAAAGCCTTTCCCCAAATCTATATGTCTGTAACAAGAGGAAGGAAGACTGTATGGGGGGTTTAACCAGAACCTTTGGCAATTCATTTCTTGCAAGCTTCAGGCCAGATGCAGAAATACAAAACCTCACCCGATTTCCGCAAGCTGCTTGCCAGATGTTACGTAACAGATCTCCAGGCGTGCAGAACTAAGTTTACAGTTGGGGCTGGGGTAGATCCAGACCTAAATACTTCTTAGGTTTCATCACGTAACTTATTTACGCTAGCGTATTTTCTATGCACTCCCGTCGCTCGTATGTACTTTGGCCATTTTTTACGCTTGCCAAACCCTACCTTAACTATCCAAAGCGTAACTACTGAAGTACGTAATTTAAATTGCTCACCCCGCCTCTGAAGCGTAATTACGGGTGTCGTTTAGCTTTCACACCCCTTTGTTCGTAGTTACGCTGTTGATATGTGGCTGGTACGTACGTTCAGAGTTATGTGGCGTAATATCTGGCGCGCACATGCACAGTAAATAC
>WWET01000724.1:331820-359422 GCA_011038615.1 Limnodynastes dumerilii | reverse complement strand
CACCCACTTTTCTTATCTTCCTTCTTAACTTGGCCCGGCACGTTCCTTCTTACTTATCTCACTAGGAGCGGGGTTGAGAATCGCTCTTAATATATCATCCTAAATTCTACATAGATTGTAAAGGTACAACACATGGACCGTTAAATCGTTCCTAAAAATAGGCACGCAAATAGCAGCAACTTCTTCACTGTGAAACAGGGCCGATGTATTTAGTGCATCCGCACACAATATGATACCTTGGGGAGGCTTTCCTTATGGATGTGTATAGCGCAAATACACTTTCGCACTGGTGTTGGTTTTATTGTTTTGCGCATGGCTGCATTTCACAGCAAATTGCGCCAAAATATGGACAATTTGGCACAAGCGCATAGTTATGGGCTCACTTCCAGTAAGAAAAGACACACAGCTTATAGAGCCCAGTAGTAGAATCCTTAAGAAAACATAAAACATAATTCCAGTATCATGCAAGTACACCGTGCCCTTGGGAAGTCTGTGTATGGTTGATAAACACATGAAAAATAATTGCATTTCCGTGGGGTCACCTTGACAGACAGCCTTGGCCAGCCTCTCTCTTCTACTGTGGAAGAAATTATCTGGGTGGTTAGACACGGCTTTAAAAGGGTCTGAAGGGAATGGATTATCACTAATGAAAAACGTTCATGTTGGTCCCTCTACACTGTGTATATGTCCCATGGCCGCAATAAGGTTGCATGAAGATGAGAATTGTGGAAATTTAGTGTAGAGGCAGTTTGTTTATATACATTGGTCGCAATCCAGAATCAAACGTAAATAAGAATGCAGCCAGCGTACATGCTGTAGATGCATTTGTAATAAACTACTTGTCCCACACACCATTCATACCTATAGAAATAATGCCACGTACAACTTCCAGGGCTTTAAAAGGGGGCATAGATTTTATTCATTGGCAGTAAGCGACCTATAGGATTGGATAATGATCAGGTGGCGCTGCTAGCCGGTGGGAGGAGTCAGCTGGGATATATGAACCGTCTGAGGAGAGGCTCCCCCTGTCCTTGGCGCTCTAGAAGGTTATGGCCAACATAAGAACACGACCCCTTACATATTGCGCACCACGGCCATTCCGAGGAGACATGCCGCTACCCAGCCACAGGGCGTGGCTTCCAGCTTTGTCTCGAGGAATGTGTCTTGAATGTCTTGAAACCAGCACCAAATAGCTGCAGACCTCCACCACCACCACTGCCAACCTATGCCCCGACTGAAAATAAAACAACATGTTAATAAATACAATTAAAGGGAGAGGGAAAGCTGCAGAAAAGATTGAGAGAGCACTTCCTGTTACTCCTAATATACCCTTTATACAATCCCCAAGACCACCCCTCAGGCCTACCCTGATTGGTTCCTAAACTTACCCTACTATTAACCCCTGCATTCCTGGTGTGAGTTGCAGGCAGCCTAGTGTCTATCTGCCTATCATGCCTAGTTGGCATTCTGTTTTTTAAGTGGGTGCACGGCGCGCAATCCAAAAGCACACACAATGGCATCATTGGATTGCTCGCAATTATGGCATGTAGTGTACTGGCACGCCGCAGCTAAGCGCAATGCATCTCCATGGCCATATGCGTTGTGCAGGAGTAGGGTAATACAACGTCATGCTGGTTGTAAACTGGGGGACCGATTATGGCGAAGGCGTCTGTCGGAATGGAAGTGTCCGAAAGTAATTGCAATCAATCCAGAATGAAGAAATACCACTGACTTACACACTTACACGTGTGCTGTACCTATACTTCCGCAACCGAACGCAGCCGCTCAGGGGCGTTTTAAGAAGTAAGGGGGGTCCTTGTGCAGGATTTGTACATGGGCCCCCTTACCCTGAGGCAGGACTGTCCCGATTGTTGTATCAAGCCCAAAATTCTGGCAGTTCTCCTGGGAGAACCGACAAATCTCCCATATGAGAGGCAGGGGGACCTTTCATTACAGTAATCCCTAGTGTTACTAGGAATGGGTGGGGCTTGATGACGTGATTTTCATCATCAAAGCCACACCCACCCCCTAGAACACTATGATCTAAGGTAGTACTGAAAATAGGGTGGGGCTTAAATACTAAATTTGCATACATTTACATAATTAGACCCCGCCCCCGTGTCAGCCTCTAGCTCTTCCGTCTGGGATTGCCCTGATTTACTGTAATGTGAAGGCGGCAGGACATGTAAACGACAAAGAAAATGTAATTTATGATGCCATGTAGAACACACAGTTATGCTGTTTTAATCCGCGTTCCTGTTATGAAAATGGATTTCCTTTGTCAAGTACTTTGTGAACAGCAATTTGTACAAGCACATTAAAAATGTAGAGGGTCCATGCAGGCATCAGTGCTGACATCTATAGGGCGCCACAGGCTTCTCCCCCTCCCCCTCCCCTGCCTCCCTTCAGCGCAATTAGATTTTTCACAAGTCCGGCTTGTCTGTGTTCCCTAATTATCCAATCTACAGTCAGGCCTCTGGATCCCGCTGAGCGGATTACAAATTGCATCTTCTTACTTCTGCTTCTCCCGTTCACTGGTCGAGTGCCGACTCTCCCCCCAGCCAGAGAGGAAACGCTTGTGTAAAGCAACCATCCTTATCTTCAAGTGTTTCTCTATAAATCAGTTTATAAGGTTATTAGAATGTTAACGGAAGACAATTCTTAAATAACCCTTAAAATAACTTGACCCCATTTCATCTGCAGAAAATAATGCAATGCTCATGAATAATAAATCACCTGCGAAATCAGAGTTTCTCATAACAACTGTTCATAGGGTGGCCACTAGAATATCAGGAGCCTGAGACAATGACTTGCTTAGCCTGATGATGTTCTATAATCCAGAGATAATGACGTGTTTGGTCTAGTGGTGATCAGTAGCATTGAAATTACTTTAGTGAAAGTGAGGCAGATCCAGATTTATGATATGTGGGCATCTTGGGCCTGATTCAGAGATCTGCTTCCGATGGGATCTCAAATATACGCATCTAAGTGGCAGGTCGGAGCAGGTTACAACCCACTGAAAAAACAGTCACTCACCTTGCAAACAGCGGCGGATCTTAAAGCTGGACCAGCATTGACTAACCCTAACTCTGCGCTGTCATTTGAGATCTTAAGTGAATTAGTTGCGTTTATTTAAGATCCTTAGTGTCTGCTCGCGCCCACTTTCCCTCATCTCCCTGCCTCCCCCCGCCCATATCTATGCAAATCCTTCGGGTCCTAGATTTACGCAGCACTTCGGATCTTAAGTGCTTGTGATCGATTCACAGGTCAGCGCTTACCGAATTTAGGATCCTAACCTCTACGTAGATGGCGTTGCACTATTACTGCGCATGCGCAATGATGCGAATTTCTTAAGATCCTAAATATACGCACCTAAATAGCGATAATATCGTATCTCTGAATCAGGCCCCTTATGCTCATTGCGCCACAGACTCCCACCTCGGACTTGGATCTTTGGGCCATATTCAGAAAACCGTCAGGGAAAGGTTCGCGATTATACGCACGGACGTTGCAAGGCAACACCCAGAAGAACACCTCTAACTATACGTGTTCACTTACGTGCATATAATACTTCCGTACGTGCGTATCTAATTAACCGCGCCCTCAAACGGTCATTAAAATGCCTCCCCCCACCCACTTTCACGTATCTGTCTCCGGACGGATTATAACCACGCCCCTCCGTACGTATCTTTTCACGTGCGATTTACAAGTTCGTGCCTAATGGACTTCCATGCATAAAATCAACGTAGATAGCTTAAATTTAGTTACTACGCATGCGCAGTTCATCAGATCGTGAAAATACAAACGGAACTGCTCGCACAATGGGTAAGTATGGCGATCTGTGCAGACACACAAGAATGGGCAAAAGTGTGATGAATTATAATTTATATGTTGAAATGGTTGTGTTTTTCAAAGCCTCTCTCCATCATCTGCATGCCTATCCCTGCCCCACTTGCGGGCATTAAGCACGGGGATCTAAAGTGACACTCCGTCACATGGCTCTCATAGCGTACAGTACACTGACAGTGTTTCCCAACCCTGGTCCTCTGGTACCACTAACAGTGCATGATTTCCAGGTCTCTTTGCTGGAGCACAGGTGTGTTCATTACCGACTGACACATTATAAAAGTTCCATAGGTGGTACTCATTATGGGCTGGATCCAGACTTATGTAAGTGCTTCAACTTAGTTACTCCTGGGCTAAACCATGGTGATTGCAGGGGAGTCATATTTTATCTGTTGCAAACAGTATTAGAGTTGAGAGGTGATGTTTCCTATCCCAAGTCTAAATAACAGTGTGATAGTAAAGCTGGTCGGTATCTGTGTGCAGGAAGCAATTCAAAGATATATTCCTGCATGCAAAGAATACAATTCACTTGACTCCCCCTGCAATCAACATGGTTTAGCCCAGGAGTAACTAATTTCACGCACTTACTTAAGTCTGGATCCAGCCCTATATCACTTGTTCTGTGTGGAGGCCTGGAAAACATGGACTGTTAGTGGTACCTGAGGACCAGGGTTGGGAAACACTGCATTAAAACATCTGTTGCGTAACACCTGGCACATGCATGCACAGTGCCCTAAAAATCAACCAATTTCTGCAAACAGCTTGCGGAAGTCAGGTGTCATATGCAAATCGGGATCCGGGCCTCAGAGATCAGCTTTAAAACATCACCTCTCAACTTATTCTGTTTGCACATTTTAAATTTGACTCCCCAGCCCCACCCCAGGGTTGCCGACTCTCCCGGAATATGATGTCATCAAGTCCTGCCCACCCCTTTAACACCCGAGATCACATAGGGGATTGACAGGGGTGGGACTTAATGATTCGATTTGCATAAATCACATAATTAAGCCCCGCCCCCTCACAGTATTCTATGGCTTCCCTCCAGGTTCTCCCGGAGGGAAGCATTCAATAGTCGGCAACCCTGCCTCACCCTCCAGTTTAAAAGGGTTTTGCTCGGGTGCAGAATTGCTCATTTTTTCTTGCTGTTATACCCAGCTCTGGTCCAGTTCCCTTTATAAATACAATAAAGAACTGCAATGCATCTCTGGGGCCTGCCGCTCACATAGATACAGCCCCAATACGGAAATGTGTTATGTAAATCTATTAGACTTTATTCTAATTTAGAATGTGATAACTAAGGAAGAGACATTCATTTAGGTTTATCTTCCTTCAGATACTGCACAACAAATCTTTACACATTTAAAGACCCTATGAAGTATAATGACATCAGAGCGCAAAACAGCCCGGAGCTCACAAATTTGGAGCCATATTGAATTATTTTAGAAGTTCTGTTACCATGGTAACTTGTCACAGATTTTTAAAATGTATTCCTTGCATACTTTGATGTAGGGTAAATTAGGTGATTTCATACAAACCTCCAAATAGGAAAGGAACGATTCATTGCACAGGCATTAAACACAAATATAGGAGAAGAAGAATAGGTAATTACATCAGATGGATCTGTCTGTAAAACGGTTTCCTTGTCTCGTTTTATAAATCCTCCACACCCCCCACATGATAGAGAATCCGGGGAGATGTGGGAGAGATTCAATCAATTATTGATGGCTGTTCGCACGGAATGGAAATATTACAGAAGAAGGAAATGATTATGTAAAACATTTGCAAAGAAAAGTAAACTATTACAAAGGCACATTTGGCACAAGATGGATAAGGTTAGGAGCCTGTTTAACTCACTGGAAGAAGGAATTAGTAGCTCATTATCATGCAAAGTCAGCTTCATCAATCTCTTCTCGAGTGCAGCCTACCAACACTAAAATCTAAGCTTTTGTAAATAACTTCTCCTAGCATGGAGACCTGATTAGTACTTTCAGGATCCTATTTTAATATGGCCATAATAATGTCCTTCCTTCCTTTTTATATAAGTCAAATCTGCAGATATGTGAGGCACATGCCTAGGGCAGTCACTTACTGTGGGATGATGAGACCCGGCGACAGGGGCAGGGCCAGATTGACAATGGGGCTAATGGGACCATGGTCCCAGGCCTCCATCTGAAAATAGGCCCCACACACTGCTGATTTCCAGGTTTTCCACTGCAGTGCATAAGGATGAATGTCAGGGACTGACATCCTCCTTCAAAGCATACTGTATAGTGTGGGCCCTTGATCGTTTTTAGCCCCAGGCCCACATGGCCCTCAATCCGGCCCTGGACAGGGGTCTGCAAGCAGGACACCAGTATTGATCCCTGACCATGCAAGGGTTCCTGGCTCTCTCAAGTCTCCATCTCTTCATCATGAAGCTTCTATGATTTGACTTCCATAGGGCAAGCACATGGGACCGGATCCAGACCCCCACACACTTTCCGTATGTGCGGGCGTCTGTCCGTCCGACAGAGAGAGGAGAGTGCACGCCCCCTGTCACTCTCCTCTCTCGTGTGGCCTTTATGGCAGCTTACACTGCTATAAGCCTGCCTTACGTCCATTGCCCCCTCCCACACTGCACAATTTGCATGCTTCCCCCCACCCACTTTAGCAGGCGGAGGGCAAGCACAGTACATTTGCCCTCAAATGGGCTCATACGGAACTGAGTACAAATCTTGCTCTTGATAGTAACACTGGCGTAACTTCTGGAGGGGGCATGCACTTTGCATGCGTAAGTGGCCTCAGGTATGGATCCGGCCCATTGTGATGGGGAACCAGGGCAAATTAGTTGTACTTTAAGGTTGACAATAGTCACTGTCAAAAACGATACAATTGTGACGCTGTTCTGAGCAATACACGTCTATATAAAGAGTGCTCAGCATCCACAGCGTGGGCCCGATATAGGGGCCGTATTCAGAGATCCGTTTCTTTAAAATACGCAAATATACGCACGGCCGTTGCCAAGTAACACCCATGACACTCCCCTCACACGGACGGTTGGACGGTGACTTACAAGTGCCTCGACCCACCCGTATCTTTAAGTGTGTAGTTCTGAGTGTATAATACTTCCGTACGTGCGTATCTAACTAACCGCACCCTCAAATGGTCATTTAAATGCCCCTCCCCCCACCCACTTACACGGATCTGTCTCCGGACGGATTATAAACACGCCTCTCCGTACGGATCCTCCCACGTGCGATTCACAGGTCCGTGCCTACTGGACTTCCGTGCGTAAAATCAACGTAGATAGCGTAAATTTAGTTACTACGCATGCGCGGTTCATTGGATCGTAGAAGTACGCACGGAACTTTCCGAAAAAACAGATCTCTGAACACGGTCCTAGAGGTGAGCATCCGCCAGCTGATGTGATGTTTCTCTGTGCAATTTTGTACTGTGTGTTTTCAGAACTGAAGAGCGCACAGTCACAGACCATTCAGAAGGGACGGAGTCAATGTACAGTAAGGGCGGGGCCCAATCAAGTGCCAGCCCCAGGACATGTCTGACCTTCCACATCCTGTTTCTTAAGCTGGCCATACATTGGGATGATTATCGGTCCCAGCAGGGTGTGGCCTGATAAATGGGACGATTTCCCGCTAGGGAAATCTCCCGTTACCGGCACCACACACCTCCTCTGCTGGGGCCGATAATCCTAGCAGAAGGTAGGGGGGGCAGTATACCTTCAAAGCTGTCAGAGCAGCATAGTACATAGATATAAAGCAGCGTCTATTGCAGGGAGTAGTACAGACAGGGATCTGCCGAAGCCACGCTGTGTGAAGCGCACTACTCCCTGCAATAGCCGTTGCTTTATATCTATGTACTATGCTGCTCTGACAGCTTTGAAGGTATACTTCTAAGCTGTCAGAGTAACTTAGTGCTTAGATAGGCAGCAGCGTCTATTGCAGGGATAGGGAGCCTTTCATCTTGCTGATTGGCTCCCTTAAAATGTCGGGCACTAGCGCCCGATATTATTCAGACATGTTTAAAATCCAATAATCGTACCAGAGTGTTTTTGGTGCGTTTATTGGAAGTTTTAAAAATTGATCCTGGCCACTAACTAGAGCGATTTTTGGCACAATCACCTGATAATTGGGCAATCGGGAGATAATCGCTCTAGGGCAGAAATCATTCTACATACAATAATAAAAAAATTAGGTTTTATATTTTTATTTAAAAATTCTAATTATTGTTTGCCATTATTTTCTGATAATTACATTCTGACATAATAATCAGAACCTCCAGTCAGCATGCACTGCGCAATGTATATGAGCATATTTTGTCTGCCCTTATGCATCGCACACGACCCTTCTCACTTTTATGAACGCATTTATGGTATTAAGGTGCTGCGCTAAACAGCTGTGTCCTATACCGCAAAAGGTGTGTGTCCTGTACCATGAAATGGGTGTGTCCTTTGTAAAGCTACACCCTATGTGTGTCTAGTGCTGCCAGTAAAACTATTTATCAATAACAATGGCAGCCTCAGTATTTATTGATTGTTGAATTCTCAGTGAATAAATCATTTCAGTATTATTGTGAAGACTGTGAATAGAATCCGCTGACTTCATCTTAAAAAAAAACAAAAAAAAAACAAGAGACCAAAGTGTAAACATAGAAAGTGACGGCAGATAAGAGCCAGCCCATCCAGTTTTTATTTAAAACTATACTGACCATAGTCCCTAATTACCCTTAAATTAGTCTGAGATTTAGGACATCCTTATATTTATTCCAAGCATGTTTGCATTGTTCTACTGTGTTACCTCTACCCCTTCAGCTGGGAGGCTATTCCACTTATCTATCACCCTTTCAGTGAAGTCGTTTTGCCGCACATTCCCTCTGAATCTACCACCCTCCAGTTTATATTCATGCCCTCGTGTTCTATTACACCTCTTCCTCTGATAAATGCCCCCTCCTCTAGCCGGTCACAATCCTTGATATATGTAAAAGCTGCTATCATGTCCCCCCTCTCCCTTCTCTGCTCCAAGCTATACATGTTTACTTCCTCTAGCCTTTCTTGGTATGTTTTGTGACACAGGATGTATCTGTCTCAATTTTTGAAGTCGATTCTAGCTGACATTGTCAAGTATGTAATAGGAAAGT
Organism: Limnodynastes dumerilii; assembly: GCA_011038615.1. Lineage (NCBI taxonomy): Eukaryota > Metazoa > Chordata > Amphibia > Anura > Limnodynastidae > Limnodynastes > Limnodynastes dumerilii. The sequence goes on along the minus strand of WWET01000724.1, from coordinate 350,443 downwards.
AAGAGCTAGAATCTGATTATTTGCAATACCCGCAGCTTAGTAAATCTAGCCCTTGGTCTCCATGTAAATGGCCATCTCTATGGGCCTCATTGCAGGGAAAAAGAACATAGGATCGGATTCACAACAACAAATTTTTATACTTACGTGCCTAGATATCTGTGTCGAGATACTACGCATGCATAGTAACTATTTTATGCTATCTACGTAGCATTTCTGTAAAAACTGCATGAACACAATATACGTAACGAAAAGCTACGTAGATGGCGTAAAATAGTTACTACGCATGCGTAGTATCTCGGCACGGATATCTAGGCACACAAGTATAAAAATTAGTTGTTGTGAATCTGGTAAATAATTTCTAAATTTGGACATCATACTTCAATGACTTCTGGAACTGAATCAGCATCAGGGAGATTGCCAACACTTCAGGAAGTCAGGGAGATCACACACTCTTCAGGAAGTCTCCCTGATATTCAGGGAGAGCTGGCAAGCATGTTCTATTCTCTGTCCTGCACAGTTTGTATCTTTTACAATTCAATATAAAAGCATTCATATCTTAAAGTGGGATTCTGGGAAGGAGAGAACATATGTAACTGAAACACCCGTGCAATGGGTCAAAAAGAAATAAATTCACCAACGTTATTATTATCGCCAACAGACATGTCACACCACCATGCAATTACACTGAGAGAGCAGAATCATTCCCCGCTAGAGAGCATCATTAGTTAACCAGCATATATTTTATTTTCCTCTTAGTGTTAATTAATAGATATTAATCAGAGGATGATTTGGAAGGGGATGCCTGGTGGGTCCCATTCACTTATCTTTTACTCTATGTGAAAAACATTTCTGGTGACAACTGTATTCAGATTTACTGGCAACTCACACTTTTACTGTCATCTTCATTGTATGATATGCAAATGTGGCAAATGAATGTTATTAAGAGAAGTCTAGACTATAGAGCTCTATGTAATAAGGACAGAGGACTGAATCCTCACCTATGTGCAGTTTGTACATGTAGGAATTTGAACACTGCCCCCAATATTCCTGCGCGATTTTCATGTCCTACAAGCTACCTTAAGTGTTCCGTACGCCAAGCCCTTACTGTACGATTAGCATGCCAATGCCCACCCTGCATTCTGATTCAAAGGGCTAGATCCTGAGTTAGGCACGAGAGTGTTTTTATGCTTGCTAAACGCGTAATTTCGAATATTTGTATGTACTGCATGTGCACGGCAGATGTTATTTCATGGCATCCCTATGACAGCCAGAAATACGCATTTTGGGCTCTATTTACTTACTACGTATGAATGTAGATCAGCCAGATTCGAATTAGCTCTCTGCGAACCTTGGAGACACGTTCATACTATTTACTAAGACTCACCCTCCGCTGGCTGTCCCTCGATGACATTCGACCTTTCTTCAGTCATCGCAGGCTTTCTTCATGTGACGGGAAGGTCTGAACATGTGCAGTTGGCTCTCTGCTGGGAAAAATGAAGCCCCGGCATGAGAAGCACTACGCATGAGCAGGCTCTTCATGTCTATCTATCTATCTATCTATCTATCTATCTATCTATCTATCTATCTATCTATCTATCTATCTATCTATCTATCTATTGATCTGTCTATCTCCGGCATTTCTCCCTGGCGCTTTGTGTTGCCTGTGCAGCTCCTCTTGTTTTTCTCCCCTTGTTATGTGATCTGTGATGATATTGTGCATTGCTTGGAATGTATGGTCCCTTGCACACAGTTACAGCTGAGTTAGCTGCTCTGCCATTGACTCGTCTGATGTTTAATGTTGTTCATAAAAACAAGTTGCAGTGTATCAGAAAGTTTTGCAGGGATTGCAGTAGCCGTAACACATTTTATTAATATTAATGGGGCTGATCCGGAGGTTGAGAGTAAGAGCTATACAGGTGGAAATTTATATTTGATCAAAACACGCTGAAATTCAAAGGGAGACAAATGAACGTGCTGTACACTGGTCACAGAAATACTGAACGGCTTAACATTTTGAGCTGTAATTTGAACTAGGAAACACCACTTCTCAGTATTAATTCTGTTTGATGTTTACCTCCCCTGAAATCCAACATGGCTTCACCCAGGTGTACATTTGCACCTACTTTCCTCTTAGGAGTCCCAATATTCTTGGTTGCCCTGTGCTACAGACTCTAAGCTAGAAGACAACAGACCTCAGGAAGGTCACCTTGCTATCTGTAAGCTGTGTAAGCATGCAGCCATCTGACTAAACACTAGAACGATTATCTGGACGATAAACAGGACGATTTCCCCTAGAGAGAGTCCCCTTCCTTGTGGACCACCTCTTCTCTTTTTTCCCTGTTTTCTCTATCTGGCGCATCCTCTATACTGCACTCTCTCTTTCTCATCTCATCTATCTCTTTCTTTCTCTCTCTCTCTTGCCCCTCCTCTTCACACTTTCTCCTCCCTCGTCTCTCTTCCTCCGCCTCTTTTTTTCTATCTTGCTTTTCCTCTTTATCTCTGGCCCCACCTTTTCCTCAAACTCTCTCTCGGGCCCCTCCTCTTCTCTCTTCTTTCTCTCTCTATGTCTGCACATCCTCGTTACTCTTTCTTTCTCTTTCGCTCTCTCTCTGGTCCCTCCTCTTCTCTTTCTATGTCTGCACATCCTCGTTACTCTCTCTTTCTCTTTTGCTCTCTCTCTATGTCTGCACATCCTCGTTACTCTCTTTTTCTCTTTCGCGCTCTCTCTGGCCCCTCCTCTTCTCTCTTCTCTTTCTATGTCTGCACATCCTCGTTACTTTCTCTTTCGCTCTCTCTCTGGCCCCTCCTCTTCTCTCTTCTCTCTCTATGTCTGCACATTCTCGTTACTCTCTCTTTTTCTTTTGCGCGCTCTCTGGCCCCTCCTCTTCTCTCTCTATGTCTGCACATCCTCGTTACTCTCTCTTTCTCTTTTGCGCGCTCTCTGGCCCCTCCTCTTCTCTCTTCTCTCTCTATGTCTGTACATCCTCGTTACTCTCTCTTTCTCTTTCTGGCCCCTACTCTTCGTTCTCTACGGGCACTATTTATGTACGAGCCTCTCAATTTGATGAGGGATCCTGATCCAGGCTCACTTATCATTGCAGCGAGCCTGGACACTTCCTTCATCAAATTTATAGAGATGCCCCTTCTTGGCACAGGACCATGTCCCACAGTAGAAGGGGCAGCATCGTCGGAGCTTCATTCATAAATGGCTCAATCTTATTATCTTATTTTGCTTTTCATTGGTGCTTCAGTGGATCAAGGGGAGAAAAACATTGGTGGTTCAGGGAGTTTGCAAAAGAAATGCATGAAGGAATCAGCATGATTCCTTATGTGACTTACCCCTCTTGTGCACCAATCAGATTTGTAGGTGGGTGGAGTAAAGCAGTCTATCGCAGGGAGCGAAGGAGGACTCCCTGAAAACTGCTCCTAACGCCAGCCTGAGCTCAAGTTCCTGGCTGCATGAATATGACGAAGCGACGGCCTGCATTATGAAGAACGGACCGGCGATGGACATTGAAAGCGACATGCATCGCCATGGAAACTATAGTTTCCACTGGCGATGCATGATTTATAAATAGGAAAAAATTAATTTTGAAGCGATAGTGGCAGTTTTCTGTTAAAAACTGCCACTATCACTTAAAAATGAAGTCTGTAAATAGAGCCCATTATCTGCACATCCTCATTACCCTCTCTTTCTCTTCCGCTCTTTCTCTCTCTCTTTCTCTTCCGCTCTCTCTCTGGCCTCTTCTTTTCTCTCTTCTCTCTGCACATCCTCGTTACTCTTTCTATCTCTTCCACTCTCTCTCTCTCTCTCTCTCTCTCTCTCTCTCTCTCTCTCTCTCTCTCTCTGGCCCTTCCTCTTCTCTCTACATCTGCACATCCTCGTTACCCTCTCTTTCTCTTCTGCACTTTCTCTCTCAATCTCTTTACTCTCTCTTTCTCTTCCGCTCTTTCTCTCTGGCCTCTTCTTTTCTCTCTTCTCTCTCTGTCTGCACATCCTTGTTACTCTCTCTATCTCTTCCACTCTCTCTCTCTCTCTCTCTCTCTCGCACATCCTCCTTACTCTTTCTTTCTCTTCCTCTCTCTGGCCCCTCCTCTTCTCTCTCTATATCTGCACATCCTCCTTACTCTCTCTTTCTCTTCCGCTCTCTCTCTGGCCCCTCCTCTTCTCTCTCTATATCTGCACATCCTCCTTACTCTTTCTTTCTCTTCCTCTCTCTGGCCCCTCCTCTTCTCTCTCTATATCTGCACATCCTCCTTACTCTCTCTTTCTCTTCCACTCTCTCTCTGGCCCCTCCTCTTCTCTCTCTATATCTGCACATCCTCCTTACTCTTTCTTTCTCTTCCTCTCTCTGGCCCCTCCTCTTCTCTCTCTATATCTGCACATCCTCGTTACTCTCTCTTTCTCTTCCGCTCTCTCTGGCCCCTCCTCTTCTCTCTCTATATCTGCACATCCTCCTTACTCTCTCTTTCTCTTCCACTCTCTCTCCGGCCCCTCCTTTTCTCTCTTATACTCATTTCACATCACTACTAAATACCTAAATATTATATTTTTTGGTGGTGATGTAAAAGGTACCGGGGTCACGGCAAAAGAGAAGGGTTTTTCCCATGTCCAACCCCAGTAAGTGGTGGTGTGAAAAGTGTCAACCCTGGTTTTTCCCCCTGGGTCTCATCTAACACATCTGATTGGAGGGACCAGGAATTTCCTGGGTCTACCCGTTTTAAGTGTTTTAAGTATTTTTCTTTTTTATTACCAATAATCATCCTGCAATAACCCAGGTTGAAAATCCTGGGTTATTGCAGGTGTTGATGTGAAAGTGGCATCTTATCTCTCTCTGACCCATCATTATCACTCACTCATTCTTTCTCTCTCTCTCTCTCTCTCTCTCTCTTTGGGCCTGATCCAGACCTACGCATGAGAACGGAGCGTATTACCGCTTCAGCGTAAAAACTTTCACTCCCATGACACTCCCCTTACCTTTACCTCTGTATGCCGGCTGAACCCTACCCTAACTTTTCCCGGAGTCAGTACGAATTTTCATAGTGATGCGCTGATCGTAACGGGCTAAGCACGCCCATACTGTACAATTTAAATGGCCCCCCCCGCCTACATTCCCTAACTCCAGCGTCCATACTAACTTCGTAATATAAACACGCCCGTGTCCGTCGTCGGAAAATACGCAAAGAATACGGACGCCTGAATCGCCGCTACGAAAAGGTCTTTGGTACGACTGGAAGTTGTCACTCTGCACATGTGCAGTGCGTTTTTTCTGCCGAATTTACGCTTACGACCAGCGTACGATCGCTTGCGAGCGTAGGTCTGGATCAGGCCCTTTATCTCGCTGTAGAGCAGATAGCAACACACAAATCAGTCAGCAGCAGCATAGAGTCTGGTTGCTGCACGGGTGAGTCTTAGGGGGTTATGCAGTGTTCACCCCCAAACAACATCATGCACAAATAACCACGAGTTCTTATATTGTTTTAGGATTATTTCTATATAAGCAGAGCTTTAGAGTAGAAAGTCACCAAGATTGCAATCATCTTTCAACAGTATTCATGACCATGCCTGATAACAATCCCAATGCTTAAGATCTGGCTATTATCGGATATTGTGCTTGTGTTAGGGCCAAGCAGCGATATTATTGCTGGTAATAATGCTCTATGTTTTGCAATATTTTATCTTTGCCTCTGTGCAGCTATCAAGATAATTTATTTGCTGAATGCTGCATTCATTTATCTCCTATTTAAAGAGAAAGAGACGATGCTCACTTTAAACTGCCATAAAATGTGATAGCGCTGAGAGATCTAGTAAAACAATATTATAGGAAGCGATCTGTTTATCTTTCACACACTTCATAACCTTAGATGAATAATATGCTCATAACAAAGGTCATACGAATGACTTACACAGGGCTATGGTGAGCCCTGGTTAAATTTAAAGGTGTAGCAAAACAGAATTCAACGTAATAGGGCTGATGCGACGGAGGCACCTGCAAATCAGCACGCAGTGTGTATACCGTACAGGCGATCCACACAACGGTACCTCTTAACAGGTCCACCGTCAGGTGGGTGGACAGAGCTACTGTAAGTATCGGTGCAGACTACTGTCCTGGGCCCACCGATACTTACCTTACTCTGCAGCGTCAGGTATCTGTGGTATCCTGTGGCCAATACTTGCTGCTGAGAGCTGCACATTAACAGGCCAATATGCAGGGAAGGATTTCCCGGTGCATCAGCCCACTGTTAACGCAGGTCTGTGGCGCCCCGCCCCCTATGAGATGTAATTGGTGACATCATATGGGGGGGGAGCGCCACGGATGTGACCCAGGCCCAAAAACTTCTGATAACGACCTTGCCTCTTGATGACTACACAAGCAAAGCAGGTAACATAAGGGCACAAAGTAGCCAAGCTGAATGCACGTTGTGCAAGTGCCGGGTAGAACATTGCAATGTGTACTGGAAATGGAGAAAATGAATGGCGTGAGTGCTTCTGTTGTGTTATGCCATGGTTCATTATGAGCATACATGTAATTTTCCCATATGACATATTAAAATCCACAGAAACACAATATGTAAGCTGCAGGTGGAGGACCGTCTGCCGATAGAAGCTGTCAGCTTAAAACAGCACTCGGCGCTCCATGGAAGTGCATTGATAAACAGTGCTCAGCGCTCATCCATGGAGCAGAGAGTGTAGTTTTCAGCTGACAGCTTGCTTACAGTGCAGGGGATCAGCTGCCTTGGACCCCCCTCTCCTCTGGACCCCATAGCAGCTGCATCCCTTGTTTCCCATATATATAGTCCCATGAATCATAACATACCCCAACATTTTTAATGAACGAGAAAGCAATAGAACATATTAGAGCACGGTGGCTCAGTGAGTAGCACTTGTGTCTCACAGCACTGAGCTCATGAATGGAAGTTGCTCAGATCAGTTTATTGGTAAATGCAAACAGGTGCATGAAAGGCCAGGGGGTAATCTGCTAGTAATAGAAACACAGGAAAGAAAATGTCCCAGCAACACTGCCATTACCCAGTAACACACTATACCATTCTATCTGTAACATACACACAGGATAGGGAATGTCCAGCAACACTGCCATTACCAGTAACACCCTATACCATTCTATCTGTAACATAAAATGTCTGGATTCCTGGACTAGGCCTTATCTGTGTGGAAAATAACTGGTATTCTACCCCGCGCCACACCTTACACTGAGAATCGTGTTAAAAATGTAAATCAATGTTTTAATAGAACAGATTTTTTGTTCAGATAACGACAAAAGGTGGTAGAGGGATAATTATATCCACCTAAGGTCAGTGTCAGAGTAAATCACAAAATTCAACATAAGAAGGTACATGTAATCATACAGCAACTTTAGATAGCGGGGAGTGGCCCTTGACCCGTAATGAAGCACTTAGTTCATATAAATACTCAGGCAACTGAATAGTAAAAAGTGGTCCAGTGTTCCTAAAGCTAATTGTTTGGTCTAGTACCTCTGCACAATTTCAGTTATAGTCAAGTTGCACTCACCAAAGGTAGGGGAACAGTGGCCACTAATTCCCGATAGTTGTTCTTTTTGGGGTGTTGCCGTCCTGCCATACTGCTGATAGCTATGTCAGAGTAGTATGTGGCAGCGGAGCAAATCGGGGCTTGTATTCTTGTGGCTGCGTGCCGTTTCTCCGGGCCGGCAGGCTATGTCAGAGTAGTACGTGCCTGCTGTTCTCTGTATAAAAAGTTGTTTCTCCGGATCCTAAGAGTCACAGTCCCTAATGCTCTGCTCAGATAGACACTATTGAACACTATTGTTCAAGATGTTTTTAGACTCTTTGGGCCTGATCCAGAACTACGCCCGCCAGCGTAGCGTATGATTGCCCGGGCGTATAAACTTTCACGCTCATGACACTCCCATTGATTGTACCTACTTACGGCGGCTGAACCCTACCCTAACTTTTTCCAGCGTCCGTGCGAATTTTTGGACCGATACGCTGCTCGTATGGGGCTTAGCACGCCCATACTGTACAATTTAAATGGCTATCCCCACCTCTGTATAGTAACTCAAGCGTCCGGACTATCGTCGTACAAAACGCACGCCCCTTGGGCGAAAAATACGCTCAAAATACGCTCGCTGTACGCTCATGTCCTTCGGACGACCGGAAGTTGTCATACTGTACATGCGCAGTGCGTTTTTTCGCCCGGTTTTATGCTCCTGACCGGCGTACGATCGCTCGCGGGCATAGGTCTGGATCAGGCCCTTTGAAACTCTAATTGGCATTAAACAATAAGAACTGGATCAGGCTAGCATCCAACACACCATGATCGCCTCTGATGACATATCACCACTGCAACCACCAGCTGTTCACGGAAGCCCTATCACAGCTGAGCGCGCAGCTTTTATCTCTGACAGAACGGACCCCAGAAGACAGTATCCCTGACGGACTTGTGAATCGCACGTGGGTAAATACACCCAGATCTCCCACGGAAAAATACGCACAGAGGAATTTATATAGAAATGGGCGGGGGAAGGCCTTTAAATGAAGTGAAGTGGGCGTGATTATAAAGATACACACGGACGGAGGACACATTCGCTTGGAAAAGGCCACGGAAAGTTACAGCTGGTCTATGGAGGCGGAAGTCTCCGTGGCCACGGATTAGCAAGGGGAGTGACTGGGGTTTTGGTGGGTGTTACTTGCTCCGTCCGTGCTTATATTTGCGGACCGATCGACAGACAGATCTCTGAATACGGCCCTGTGTGTGTGTGTATATGTTAGGGACCTAGGTATGTAGCGCCAATGGAGCAAGGACTGATGTGAATGTCAAATGTTCTCTGTAAAGTGCCAAGTAATCTAATAGCGCTATATAAAAACCTGTCCCAGTACCATTGGATCAACGATTTTAATACATTAGTGTCTAACGGGTAAATGAGAGGTTTGAAATTATCCAACTTTTAAAAGGATTTTTTCAGTTATTTAAAAATGTGGTAATAGTTCCTAATGTTATTAATGCCAGTACCTAATATGTCGGTGGGAGTCTCCGCACCTATGGCTGTCATTGAGAAATAGAGACAGCTGCAAGTTCCTTTTCGGCTGACTTTTAACCAAATATGGCAATTTGTGGGCAGAACTGGGTGGAGTTTGAGCAGAACCAAGGTGCGGCTTATTATATCCCGCTTTTGGGATCCTAAATATTAGCCGTAACTAGAAATTTTAGTGCCGGGGGAAAAAAGGAAAAATGGTGCCCCTGACCCTGAATTCCAAGCCCGTTTAATCATAAAAATTAACTTACTGGTGCCCCTTTAAAATTTGCGCCCTGGACGGCTGCCCCTATCGCACACCCCTAGTTACGGCCCTGTTAGGAGCTATGCTATGTAGACAGTATATGAAGTTCACACACGACAGTATACGGCATACAGTATATGGCCAGCATTGCAGACAGTATGTTGCACGACACATGTGATGTGCATGCAGATGTACACAGTGTACACAAAGTATAACATTAGCCTCCAGACAATATGCAGAACAGTTAAGTAAACAGACAGACATTACAGATCGCTGAGTGTTGCTTTCTCTATATTAGGCAATGCTGGATCTTTTATTTCCCAAGGTTTGTGTCACAACGTTGAGCTAACGAGCCATTACTCTTCTGTCTTACAGATCAACAATCTGCTCCTTACATTATGCTACACATCCATACTCATTTCCACACAATCACAGCTGCAGCCTGGAAATTAGTGATCTCTCTGAGCATTAAACAGCACAATTACCTTTCTCTGTAACACAGTGTGCTTGGAAAGACATCTAAACAATCCCCGGGCCTTGTGGGGTAGAATAAGGTAACACAACAACTCTCATATCACAGTAACAATTCAGCAGTTGGCTGTGTACCCGAACACCCAGTGGCTGTGTACTGCACTCAATCAAAGATCATAGTAACATTCCAGAGGTAGCCTCTGGTCTATACAGGCCTGTCTCTAATGCAGGAATAGACAACCTGAGGCACTATGGCATAATTGGCAACTCTGCATGAATATCAGGGAGACTCCCTGAAGAGCGGATGATCTCCCTGACTCCCTGAAGTGTTGGCAATATCCCTGATGTTGATTCAGTTCCAGAAGTTATTGCGGTATGATGACAGAATTTAACAATTGTCTTCTACTATTAACTATGGAGGCCAAGATGTAATGAAAGACTGGCAGTTATCTAAGACAACATGGGCCTGATCCAGAACAACGCACTGGAGCGAATGTACGGGTGGCGGAGACGTAAAATCGCCTATTTCTAAGTACTGCGCATGCGCACCATAGAAAATACGCTCAATAGCGTAGCGTAATTGTGAACGTATGTGTCACGTAAATACTTACGTGTGGGCGTGCCAATTTTACGTGCGTCCAAAATACGTCTAAAATACGTGAAATAGGCGGGGGGTGGTATTTAAAGTGTACAGTATGGGCGTGCTTAGCTGCGTAAATTCGTCTAGCCCATACGTACGTGTGCGTATGACTGCGGTTACGTTGGAAAAAGTTAAGGTAGGGTTTGGAAAGCGTATCTTGACAAAATACGTACATTCAAGGGGTGTTACTAGGGGAGTGTATAGAATATACGCACACGAAAATTCGCTACGCGAATAAACGTACGGCAAACGTAGTTCTGGATCTACCCCCATGACTTCAATAATGCAGACAGGAATGAAAAATACACTTTGGTCTCTTGTTAATCAGCTGCTGCGTCACCAACTTTTATCTTTTGTATAAAGATGAAGAAATCAGCAGATCTCCTATTCACAGTCTCCACAATAACACTGAAAGTATTTATTCACTGACAAGTTAACAATCAATAAATACTGATGCTGCTATTTATATAGAGAAATAGTTTTTCTGGCAGCGCTAGACACACCCATGGGTGGAGCTATTCACAAGTCACCCCTTTGGTGCTATAAGACACATCCCTTTGGTGGTACAGGACGCACCCCTTTGGTGGTACAGGACATACCATTTTGGTGCAGTGTTTACTACAGCGGCCGGAATGGTGTGCTTGCATATGAAGTGGGGAGTGAACTTAAATTGTAAAATGAGGACGCGCGAAGCAACCTCCGACCTATCCAGACTTTCCATAAATACCCATTTTAAGTAAGGATGCTACAGAAATCTTATAGTAGGAGTCTGTTGGCAGATGGCCATACAAGCGAGTGGGAGTGGCCTCCCCTCGCCCACACTAAAGGCTGGATGCAGAGAGGATCCGGCATCGCCAGCAGAATTCTGAATCCAATCCATTGTTGAGGGAGGTAGGGTTTGAAGGGGTGTGAAGGGCTTTTTTTTATGACAGGGCCGTTTTCACCAACGATTTTGCGACGAGGGACCCAAAGCAAGTTTCTCTTCCCTGCTGGAGATAAGTTTTCGAAAATCCCCAGCACGAATGCCCAGCGACGATGGTTGAGTATTTCCCCAACCTTTATCCTAATCCTCACCCTAACCCTCTACTTCCATTACCCTAATCCTAACCATCCCTTCCCTGTATCCTAACCCTAACCTTCCCTTTCTCTGACCCATTAACTCCACGCAGCCTATCCCTAAGACTCCCCTTCTAAGCTGCCCAACCCTGAGGCTCCCCCTTCTATGGTGGATCTATGGTGGATCTCCTCCCGCTCCCCATCCCTGAGACTCCCCTTCCCCGCAGCCGAAGCTGACTAACCTATCGGGTACCAATGGATGTTGCGGCGGGTCTAGTGGCGGGTCCAGATGTCGTAAAGGTTACTGAAATAGATTTGGAATACTTACCCATTCTTTATAAAAACCTTCTAATTAGTCACGTTTTCGAAATAGAAACAGCGACAATTAACTGTCAACGTAGTAGTTCAATTACGCAATCTACGTACTTTGGGCCATATGCAGAGATCCGTTTTTGCAGGAAGTTCCGTGCGTATTTTTAGGATCGGATGAATTGTGGTTATAATACGACCGGAGACAGATACGTATAAGTGAGTGGGGGGAGGCATTTAATTGACCGTTTGAGGGCATGGTTAGTTAGGTACGCACGTATGGAAGTATTATACGCTCGGAAATGCACACTTAAAGATAAGGGTGGTCAAGGCAATCGTAAGTCACCGTCAACCCGTCCGTGTGAGGGGATTGTCATGGGTGTTGCCTTGCAACTTCAGTGCGTATAATTGCGTACTTTTTGCTAACGGATCTCTGAATACGGCCCTTTATCTTTGAAGACCGCACAGATGTTTAAGAAGGAAGAGGTGTGCAACGGCAGCCTGTATCTTTTTTAAGAAGAGTGGGTGGGGGAAGGGATGTAAATTAGCCGGTTGGGCGTGGGGAAGGAATCTTCTTAAGAAGGAAAATAGGAACGGTTAGTTAAGGGAGCGCTGTGGCACTCGTAAGTGACCATAAGGAACCTAAAAACGGGAATGGGTTTTAAATCATTGGTACGCCCTCACCTAGAATACTGTGTTCAGTTCTGGAGGCCATATCTCCAGAGAGACATAAATACATTAGAGACTGTGCAAAGAAGAGCAACTAAAATGGTCCGTGGCCTTTGTAACAAATCATACCAAGAAAGGCTAGAGGAACTAAACATGTATAGCTTGGAGCAGAGAAGGGAGAGGGGGGACATGATACCAGCTTTCACATATATCATGGGTTGTGACCAGCTAGAGGAGGGGGCATTATACAAAGGAAGAGGTGTAATAGAACACGAGGGCATGAATATAAACTGGAGGGTGGTAGATTCAAAGGAAATGTGCGGAAAAATAACTTCAATGAAAGGGTGATAGATAAGTGGAATATTCTCCCATCTGAGGTGGTTGAGGCCAATACAGTAGAACAGTGTAAACATGCTTGGGATAAATATAAGGAGATCCTAAATCTCAAACTAAATTGAGGGTAAATAGGGTCTAGGGTCAGTATAGTTTTGAATAAAGAAATGGGCAGACTAGATGGGCCATGTGGCTCTTATCTGCCGTCACTTTCTATGTTTCTGTGTATGATTCTATGTAGCTGCAATGGGACAGGGACCAATGTGAATATTAAATAGTCTCTGTAAAGCGCTACGTAATCTGATTGCGCTATATCAAAACCTGTAATAAATAAATAATAATAAATAAAATCTGGATCAGGCCCGTTAATCATAACTTCCATTAACAGTCACAATTACTCTTGCACAACGTATTGAGGCGCGTGACTGCATTGCGCTTAGTTGCGGTATGCCCTTGCTCTACGTGCTGTCATTGGTTACAGTCCATCCCACTTTTACAAACGGCACTTAAGCTGCGTTCAGATCTGAATCCGGCGATAGATGTGTATTATACGAAGTTGATTAACATAAAGAAAAACCCTACTTAACATTTAACACAAACATTACCAATATATTTGCAGGTAAAGTGTCCTCTTCAGCCTGTAGCCTAGGCAGACAAAATACAAAGCGCGGCAGTGAAGGACAAATCGCCAGACGGAAGCTTCCCGCCTAGCTGGAGCGGCTGGAAGCTGGCATGTGAGGAAGCTAAAAACGGAATTAAAAACCAGGAGATGGGACATAAAAATGCAAATAGTGAGACCCGCAGAGTGTGATCACCGCTGAACGGAATGTTAAGAGGCTTTCTCCATCCAAATCATAACATATTACCTGTCACAACAGGAGCTGCTGCTGTTGCTGGTCAAATTAACATGTAATTAGAGGAACATTGTCAATTCTGCAAAACATCAGACGCACAGTTCCCTGTAGAATAAGATTTGGAACCTGCCTTTGTGTAAAGTTTACCAAGTACCTACTTAAGTAACAGTGGTCGAAGTGGAAATTTAAAAGAGGTGGTATGGACACTTAGGGCCAGCTTTACTAAGCTGCGGGTTTGGAAAAGTGGAGATGTTGCCCATAGCAACCAATCAGATTCTTGTATGTAATAGGAAAGTGAGAGGTAGCATCTGATTGGTTGCTATGGGCAACATCTCCACTTTTCCATACCCGCAGCTTAGTAAATCTGGCCCTTAGAAGTGGCAGTATGAATATATAGAAGTGAATGGAGATTTTTAGCTTTTTAATTTAATCTGTGGGAGAAGTGAGGGTATGGTATAGCACCGTATACCCCCTCACTTGAGCCCTGGTTTATAATGAAAATCTCCTGTATTAATCTCTTCAAAATTCCTCTGTGCATGCACTAATAGCAGCAACAGTATATTCCTTAGTGAGATTGTGTGTGGAAATATGTGGAAAGGTTTGTACGACGACACATAAAACATGCAATTGGATGACTGATAAGAGCCCTTTAGTCCTTTCATCCTGCAGGAAATCAAGATAGCACAGTGGTAAAGGGATGTCCGGAACACAGAATAGAGGTGTGGCAGAGGGGTGTCAGAGACTCAGGAAGAAAAGTGGTAGAAGGTTGTGAGGTACTCAGAACAGAAGAGTGGAAGAGGGGTGTCAGGAACTCAGGAGAGAAGAGTGGAAGAGGGGTGTCAGGAACTCAGGAGAGAAGAGTGGAAGAGGGGTGTCAGGAATGTAGGATAGAAAAGTAGTAGAATTGTGTCTGAAACTCAGGAGAGAAAAGTGGTGAAGCTGTGTTAGGAACACAGGATGGAAGAGTGACAGAGGTGTGTTAGGAACACAGGATGGAAGAGTGACAGAGGGGTGACAGGAATACAGGATAGAAGAGTGACAGAGAGGTGACAGGAATACAGGATAGAAGAGTGACAGAGAGGTGACAGGACTCAGAATAGAAGAGTGACAGAGGGGTGACAGGAACACAGGAAAGAAGAGTGACAGAGAGGTGACAGGAATAGAGGAAAAAAGAGTGACAGAGAGGTGACAGGACTCAGGATAGAAGAGTGACAGAGGGGTGACAGGAATACAGGAAAGAAGAGTGACAGAGGGGTGACAGGAATGCAGGATAGAAGAGTGACAGGGGTGACAGGAGTACAGGATAGAAGAGTGTCAGAGGGGTGAAAGGATTACAGGATAGAAGAGTCACAGGAATACAGGATAAAAGAGTGACAGAGGAGTGACAGCAATACAGGATAGAAGAGTGATAGAGAGGTGACAGGAATACAGGATAGAAGAGTGACAGGAATACAGGACAGAAGAGTCACAGGAATACAGGATAGAAGAGTGATAGAGAGGTGACAGGAATACAGGATAGATGAGTGACAGGAATACAGGATAGAAGAGTGGTAGAGGAGTGACAGGAATACAGGAAAGAAAAGTGACAGAGGATTGACAGGAATACAGGATAGAAGTGTGGTAGAGGAGTGACAGGAATACAGGATAGAAGAGGGGTGACAGGAATACAGGATATTACAGTAACAGAGGGGTGACAGGAATACAAGATAGAAGAGTGGTAGAGGGGTGACAGGAATACAGGAAAAAAGAGTGACAGAGAGGTGACAGGACTCAGGATAGAAGAGTCACAGAGGGGTGACAGGAATACAGGAAAGAAGAGTGACAGAGGGGTGACAGGAATACAGGATAGAAGAGTGACAGGAATACAGGAAAGAAAAGTGAGAGGGGTGACAGAAATACAGGATAGAAGAGTGACAGGAATACAGGAAAGAAAAGTGAGAGGGGTGACAGGAATACAGGATAGAAGAGTGACAGAGGGGTGACAGGAATGCAGGATAGAAGAGTGACAGGAGTACAGGATAGAAAAGTGACAGGAATACAGGATAAAAGAGTGACAGCAATACAAGATAGAAGAGTGATAGAGAGGTGACAGGAATACAGGATAGAAGAGTGATAGAAGAGTGATAGAGAGGTGACAGGAATACAGGATAGATGAGTGACAGGAATACAGGATAGAAGAGTGGTAGAGGAGTGACAGGAATACAGGAAAGAAAAGTGACAGGAATACAGGATAGAAGTTTGGTAGAGGAGTGACAGGAATACAGGATAGAAGAGGGGTGACAGGAATACAGGATATTAGAGTAACAGAGGGGTGACAGGAATACAAGATATTAGAGTAACAGAGGGGTGACAGGAATACAGGATAGAAGAGTGGCAGAGGAGTGACAGGAATACAGGATAGAAGTGTGGTAGAGGAGTGACAGGAATACAGGATAGAAGAGAGGTGACAGGAATACAGGATAGAAGAGTGGTAGAGGGGTGACAGGAATACAGGATATTAGAGTGACAGAGGGGTGACAGGAATACAGGATAACACAGTGGTAAAATAATATCAGGAACTCCGCATAGAACTCTAGTCAGCACAGGAAGATATTTGATTTAACAAATAAGGCTGTTTGCTTGTGTGTTGAACATGATATTTATACAATTCACTTCTCTTGTGTCTTGTCACACGTCCTCGCTCTGAAAGAGAAACAAATAACAGATTTAGAAATTGAATTACGTTGCTCCACATTTAAGGTCATTTACGGTCACTGGAGAGAGATTACTGACTTGTGACCGGCATTGAATCAGCTGAATGACTCAGAGCACCACTAATTGCTGGGAACGAGGTGCCCACACTGTAATTATGCACAAGCAGCGAGATGCCTGCGCTGTACACTTTCCTTGTCAGTTGACATACACATCACTGCAATCCTTAGGAAACTGGTGCCTTATTGAGCCATCACAATACTACCATCAGGTTGGAAAAAACAGACGCGTAGATTAGCCTTTTGTAAGGCAGTTTGTGACCTTTTAATGTTCTATTAAGTCCTCTATTTGGGCCGGATTCAAAACTCCGCAATTGTGCGACATTCGTCCTTATGCATATCTACGTGTAGTAGCTACTATCGGTAAATTAAGGACGTATGTCACACAATTACGGAGTTTTGAATTCGACCCTTTATGTTGCCATTCGATACTACATATAGGCTCTGGTCTGCATATTGCTGTAATGGGCAACCAATACAATTCAGGGGCAACATAGTATAACTACCTTCTATCTGGTAAGTGGTGTATGTCTATGGGCCAGGTTTACTAAGCTGCGTGTTTGGAAAAGTGGAGCTGTTGCCCATAGCAACCAATCAGATTCTAGCTCTCACTTTCCTATTACATACTAGAGAATGTCAGCTAGAATCTGATTGGTTGCTCTGGGCAGCATCTCCACTTTTCCAAACCACAGCTTAGTAAATCTGGCCCTATAAATCTTTATTTACCAATTTATATTAATTAACAAAAAAAACACCTATATGTAATCCATAGCGCCACACATTTAGAGTCCTGAAAAGGAACAAAACAATCCCCGCTCAGTGCTCATTTTGTCCGCAAATGGCCATAGTTGGTGAAAACCCAACTCATTTCCCATAAACTCCACCCCTTTCGTGAGCCACGACCGGGACAGTTGGGAGGTATGTTTAATTCATATCTGACAACATTCGAAAATTCGCGCCTAGTTACGCAAACCTGCTTGTAGCACATTGGGAAGACGAATACAT
This sequence comes from Limnodynastes dumerilii, assembly GCA_011038615.1. Taxonomy (NCBI): domain Eukaryota; kingdom Metazoa; phylum Chordata; class Amphibia; order Anura; family Limnodynastidae; genus Limnodynastes; species Limnodynastes dumerilii. The sequence goes on along the minus strand of WWET01000724.1, from coordinate 333,080 downwards.
CTGGGCAGAGACCAGCCCTTATAAGGAGAATATTTTATTATGGAACAGATACATAGATGACATCCTGTGCTTCTGGTCTGGTAGCAAGGAGGATTTGGACAATTTCCAACAATGGGCCTGATCAAGAACAACGCCTCGGAGCGAATTTACGCGTGGCAGGGACGTAAAATCGCTGATTTGTACGCACTGCGCATGCGCACCATAGAAAATACGCACATTAACGTAGCGTAACTGTGAACGTATGGCCCATTCACGTATGTGTCACGTAAATACTTACGTGTGGGCGTGCCAATTTTAAGTTTCACCAAATTACGTTTGAAATACGTGAAGTAGGCGGGGGTTTCTATTTAAAGTGTACAGTATGGGCGTGCTTAGCTGCGTAAATTCGTTCAGCCCATACGTACGTGTGCATATGACTGCGGTTAGGTTACTTTGGAAAAAGTTAAGGTAGGGTTTGGAAAGCGTATCTTGACAAAATACGTCCGTGCAAGGGGTGTGCCGAGGGGAGTGTAGCGAGTTTACGCGCATGAAAACGTACGGCAAACGTAGTTCTGGATCTACCCCAATATCTGAATTCAAACTCCCTTAATTTTATGTTCACTAGACAAGCTAGTAAAGAGCAGGTAGATTTCCTTGATCTCGTGATACTAGCTAAGAACAACGCACTAGAAACTAAAACCTTTATCGAGAGAGTGAACGCTAACACTTTTATACCGGCCAGCAGTAATCATCAGCCCAGTTGTCTAAGGAACATCCCTGGGGGCCAATTTAAAGAATTCGGAGAAATTGCACACAGGGGCCCGTATTCAGAGTACAGGACGTATAACGTCCAGTGTTTAGCGATTTTTACTACTGTGCATGTGTAGTAATTTTTTTACGTAATCTACGTATATTTTTCTTACATAGATTGCGTAAATCTACGTAAAAGATATGTAGATTACATTAAAACATTACTACACATGCGCAGTAGTAAAAATCGCTAAACACCGGACGTATATGTTATACGTCCCGTACTCTGAATACGGCTCTTAGTTAGCAAGGTCTATATTCTCTGTCAATAGAAAACATAGGGCCTGATTCAGAGGCTGAAAATAAGAACTTAAAGTTACACCTGGGCAAAACCATGTTGATTTCAGGGGGAGTCAAGTTGATTTTATTCTATGCATGCAGGGAGAATGCTTTGCTTTTACTTATTGCACACAGATACCTGATCAGCTTCACTTTTAAACTGCTAATTAGACTTGAGCTGGGAAACATCAC
>WWET01000724.1:288809-323522 GCA_011038615.1 Limnodynastes dumerilii | reverse complement strand
TAACCTGCTCCGACCTGCCACTTAGTTGCGTCACTCCCCTCGCAACCTCTGGCTGGACCTAAACTTCCACCTGCATTGACTTACCCTATCTGGCCGCACTCACTTTCGGCCTTATGTGTTTTAGTTGCGTATATTTGCGACCCCAAATCTGTAAGCATGCCCATTTTCCCTCCTCTCAATGCCTCCACCCTCCCATTTCTATGCTAATCCTCACAAGATTCACAAGTCCGACCCTTAGCCATTTCCGACCTTAACTTCAATGTAGACAGCGTATCACTATTACTACGCATACGCAGTTGATGCAAAATCGATCCGATCCTAAAAATACGCACGGAACTATTGTTAGTAACGGATCTCTGAATACGGCCCTCTATCCTTCTCCTTCCATTACCCTAACCCTTCCTCTCATGCAGCCTAACTCTAACCTAGACTATGAGTTAGAGTCAAAGTAAAATCAATTTTCTATTTGTGAAATTATGTGGATCAAGAGGGATACCTAGGTACTGATTTATTTCAGAAATCCACCGCAACTAACAATATCCTTCATAATTCAAGTGCCCATCACCGAAATGTAAAATAATATCCCAAAAGGCGAGTATTTAAGACTCTGCCATAACTGCACCTCACCTTCCAAATTTAAATTGAAAGCATATGACTTAAAAGAGAGACTGTTAGACCAGGGATATACTAAGAAGAGGAATGCAAAACATTAACTCCTGTTGCAAGACACTTTCTTAAGAAACATCATTCAAGTCCTACAAATGTACAAGCCTTAATTCTAGAGAAAGATTGCCTCACAATTAGGGGGTTGGGTAACTTGGATCAGCTCTTTTTACAAAAAAGAGCTACAATGGATATTCATATTAGACTCGATATCCCCGAAGAGTTAAACAAAAAAGTAACATTCACACCATTCTTATAAAGTTACATATGATTGAATTAAAATGTTATATAAAGTTTATGTGCATTATGCACTAAAGTATAAATTGTTATAAGTGAGTAAAATTTATACTTTTAGAATGTCTTTTTTTGTCCTCTGTTTCTCTACCTAGGTGTTCTTAGGTTCTCTAACTAGATAACATACGTACTATGATTGGTCAATTATTCAACCACCTGGAGGTTTCTACATGCCCTTGAGAAATCTATTGGCGAATGCGAATAAGGTGTTTGGAATCCACGTCAAAGTCCAGAACCGTGTGCACCGAATGACTCATATCCATATTTACGCTGATAGTGATTCTACAGAAAACGGGGTCCTGCACCTTTTATTGAGGCAGGGAGGGCCAGATATATGACCTGGAAGGGAGAAGAGCGACTGTGAGGCTGCTAGTGTTCGTTGTAGGGTCAGTGCCACTTCCAGATTGGGTGATCTCATGGATTCATTCTGTTGCAATACCGATGATCTTGTGGAGATATTTGGGAATATGTTTAAGCGGCTAAGTTTTTTTCCTTTTTATCAAATATGCTAATATATATTTAAAAATTTGTATTTTAATTATCCTTTAACAACTGGCTTTGATTATCATTATTTAAGTGTGCTTTGTATAGTTCTTTCAACACTCCTATGCCCCAGGGAAGATGTGTCTTTTTTGTGTCTTCAATATATTTTAAACTACTTTAGCAGCAGCAGCTCTTGTTTTTCCTGACAGTTGTTGATTCGTAGGGTTGGTGCAGTTTAATTTCTGTGTTTCTAACCCTAACCTACCCCTTCTCCGATCCATCCCATCCCTGCAGCCTAAACTTTCCTTCCCCGCAGCCTGACCCTAACCTTCCTCTTTTCCGATTCACCTCCTCTCTGCAGCCTTACCCTAACACTCCCTTCCCCACAGTGTGACCCTAACCTTCTCCTTCCCATAGCCTAACCCTAAGTCTCCCCTTCTAGGCTCCATACCCTTCCCGCAGCCTAACCCTAAGCCTCCTCTTCTTTGATCTATACCCTCCCTGCAGCCTAACCCTAAAACTGGCTTAACATTGGGGATTTTTCGAAAGATAAATTTTCCATTCACACAGTCAAAAGATTTCACTAGATATCTTAACAGTGTGTACTGTCCAAAGATGCTCAAAAAGCTTTTTTAACTGTTTGTGAACTTTTGATTTGATCTTTTTGAGCTCCAAATATGCCAGATCAACGATGGAAAGAAATCTTTTGCTTTTTGCAAGTGTGTACTTTGTCTCCCCTTCCGTAGACTAACACTAAGCTCCCCTTTTAAACTACAGCCTAACCCTAAAGGTCCACTAACCTTTGACCAGCCGTTAGTGTTGAGTGGCATTGGTTGCTGCGCCGGGTCTGGGAGCTTCTGAGGAGCATGACTGTGACTTGGCAAAGATGTCAACATAATGAATGGGTAAATTGTCAAAAAAATTAATTCTACGGCATACTTACCCATTCATTATTAAATGTTTCTAATTAAACACATTTTCAAGACAGCCAATAATTAGCTGTCAGCTGTTTGTATGTCAAAAATGTGATTTTCGAAGTGGCAGCCACATTCCGAAATTAGTAGCAGATAAAGATAAGGGACCCGATCCAGACTTCTTAGGTAGTGGATGCGCAAATTCTGTGCCCGTATCTCCTGTGTCCTATACAGAGCTGTGACTTGTGCATCCGCTTGTAACGTGCATCAGGCTGTGAGGTGAGCTTGCAGCAGCCTATACGAGTTTGCATGTCATAAATGAGGTTTTTTTTCTTCTGTTTTTCACTTTGTAAACAATTTAAAGCCCTACAAAAATGACTACAGTCAGTAAAACAATGCCTGACTAGAATAAGCGGCAATCTGCTGCTTAGCAGACTTAATAATATACAAAATTAAATAAAAAAATCACAATTGTGATATTTCATTGTAAGAAAAGTGTTTTAAAAAATAAATGTTTAGTTGAAAATAATAAAATCAGGCTGCTACTGCACTCCCAGCAGCGCTATACCACAGCCTTTCTCATTTAAATATAGCGCAACTCACCTTTGCGTTAGCTAAGAGCACACTAATGCGAACACAGACGGATGGGCAGCAGTGCGCCCATCTTTCTGTGCTAATTCCTCTTCTGTACATGTACAGAGTGGATTCTCACTGCACTCACACCAGGATCAGGTCCAAGTATTCTTGCAACTTTATAGGTTATTTGTATGGCATCACCTTGAATACTGTGTTCAGTTCTGTAGGCCACATAAGTGTGTGATCCGTAGGTCGGATACGAATGTATCTGCACCTAATTCCTTGCCATCGTTTTTAGGTGTGCCATAGGGCACCCTTAAATACCCTCTTAAGGAGTGAAAATACATACATAGATTTCCCAGCCCTCCCTCCCAGCTTAATTTATATCCCCCCAACCACTTAGTGAAAGTAACCCCTAGCACGCCTCCTCTTCAAAAACTATGTGCGGTCTACATGTAGTTAATATCCGTACGGAAATAGTCTATATGACTACGATTGTGCAGTGGCTCCGAACTGAATAATACGCACCTAAGAAGCATCCGCTCCTTAGGTGTTAATCAGGACACATATCTCCAGAGGGAAATAAATACATTAGAAGGGCAACTAGAAATGGTGCATGGCTTGTGTCACACAACATACCAAGAAAGACGGAATTTTCTTTATCTGAAGAAATGTATTAAAACACAAGTAAGTATTGATCAGAGTGAAGACAAGGTCAGTTAATGCCCATTGTGGTGGGGATATAAAAGGAGATTCAGAGATGATGAACAAGCCTTTTTTTGTGCTAATTTGCTAAACAGTAACTAAAATTATATTTGCCTAAAAATTACAAAAAGTATTTATTTGAAAAAAAATTTTTAGGTTAAAATTATGTTTTGTAAATAGCCCCCCAAATGATGTGAAACAACAAGATGCCTCATTACCTATCACAGCATGTGTTGGGTTGTAGTATAAGAGGACACAGAGATTCTAAAATCAGCAGAAAATAAATGGGGTGTTATGATTATAAAAGTGGTCTAATGAAAATAAACACGGTGTTATGATAATAAAAATGGTCTACTGAAACCATCAGGACCCAAGTAGCTAAATCCTCAATCTCCACTAGAATCAAAGAAAATGCATATAAGGCATACTATAAATGGTATCTCACCCTGACAGGCTCTCTACAATGTACCCTACAACTTCTCCTCTGTGCTGGCGGGGATGCGGAGAGCCCAGCACCTTTCTCCACATCTGGTGGAAATGCCCTATGATCTCTTTTTCTTCTTCCTATGCCTCCCTGTTTCAGATTTTGACAAACACTTCACTAAACTAATCTCTTACATCCTAGCAGCAGCCAAATGCCATATAGCAAAGTCGTGGAAATCACCACAAGCCCCATGAATGTCGGCCCTCTTGGCTTCTGTCTGGTTTCTCGCAAGCATGGAAAAAATTTCCTATCATCTTCATGGCCACAACAACCTCTTTTACCTTGTTTGGTCCCCCTGGATAGATGCTAAGTCCAACCCCTCATTACACCTTATTTGAGAGGATAATTGATGCTCCATTATCAACCTCACTTCCACTTTTCCCCTCACCATTATCAGCGGCGACCCTACTTTAACCTTCTCTTCCCAACTCCCCCCCCCATCTATGGCCCCCCACACACTGTTGTTTTCCCCTTCCATGACCGCACCTCATTGCGTTTGGGGGTTCCTCCCTTATCTCCATTATAAAAATAAAAGTGGTCTCATGAAAATAAATGGAGTATTATGATAATAAAAGTGGTCTTATGAAAATAAATAGAGTATTATGATTATAAAAGTGGTCTTATAAAAAATAAATGGGGTGTTATGAAAATAAAAGTAGTCATGAAAATAAATGGGGACTTATGTAATAAAAGTGGTCTTATGAAAATAAATGGGGTGTTATGATAATAAAAGTGGTCTCATTAAAATAAAATTTGCGCTATGGGAATAAATGTGACCTTATTAAAATAAAAGTGGTGGTATGAAAATGAAAGCTGTCTAAAGAAAGAGTGGCATTATGGAAATAAAAATGGCGTTATGGAAATAAAAATGGTGTCATGGAAATAATAATGGCGTTATGGAAATAAAAATGGCATTATGGAAATAAAAATGGTGTTATGGAAATAAAAATGGCGTTATGGAAATAAAAATGGCATTATGGAAATAAAAGTGGTTGTATGGAAAATAAAAGTGAATGGAATTTGTTAGTTCTATAGCAATAGAATAAATAAGGTATGGCATACCGACACATACCAGCCTGCTATAACCAATAGGACAAATAAAACCTACCTTACTAAAGATCAGCAGCAGTAGGACACCATACTTAGACATTTCCAACTTGGCAGGACTTCAAGACAGGACTCCCCTCTCATGGATAGGCTATGATGACCTTGCATTGGCAGTAAGCCCAGACCACCAGTCCTTTAAACTGACAAGTTTTCAAACAGGAAAAACTCTTCAAAGCATACATTCTATCTACTCTTATATGAAAGGTAATGTAAAGAAAGGTCAGAACTTATATCCTGTATCTCTTGGAGGAAAATATATTTACATTGCTCAATTAGTGGACTTCATTTGTAGGGACAAGCAGGCCACAACAGACCTAAAAGTTAATCGGGAGACTTATGGCCAGTAACCTTAATTTTTTTCTAGCTGCTTTCTATTAATGGTTTAGCAGCTATTGAAATTACATTATTTTCCACCTTAGAAAAAAACAATATTTTACCAACCATAAAATATTGGCCAGTACTAGCTTTCAGCTAGTGAAAACGTAAAAATGTCATACTTAGAGGCCAGAAATTATTCCGCTTTAGAATCTGGCTTGGATGTTTGATTATGGACACCAGGGGCGTTGGAAAGTTTTTAAGTTGGAGGGATCAAGATATAAATTTGTTTTGGTCCATCTTCCAGTGCCCCTATCCTTGCATTAACCGAAACCACATACATACATACATATATACAGAGGAGGTGGCAGGGTGCATGGGGTGGCCTGCTACAAATTTGTATGACTAAATTGTTGGCATTTAGACACATATAGATGTATCAGTGATTTGTCAGCAGGCTATAGTTACAGTTTACTTAAGTACCACTGACCAGCAGATCATTGATGGTTCTAAAATAAGTGCACAATATGTTTGTTCCCTCCTAGAAGGTGTCCTCTTCACATTTAGAGGGGGATGGGGAATGTCCCCACTCCTCATTCCAATGTCCCTAATTTACTCTATGGTTAAAACTAAAAGAAAAGTGCAAGCCTGTGATTGCTAGCATTGTATAAAGCAAAGCAAGGATGTTCTTCCTGAATATTTGTATTGTGTTTGTATAAGTTTTAAAAGTTTTGGCAGCAAAATCATTAAGACGGTGCATGCGGCTGCTTGTGTGTCAAGTCCGATGCATGCGTACTTCGTCCGCGCTGGTTGTGATGGCATTGCTCAGCTTGTGACGCTGCTCGGCTTGTGATTGGTCGTACGAGAGTTGATGTGAGTTCTGGCACCTTTTTTCGTATATAAAAAAAGCACTGTATATTTATACTTTGCTTTTATGCTCATGGAACTGAAATATTGTATAGCATTATGTTTACTTTAAATTGCACTTGGTTAAGTTAGAAAAGTTAACTTTAATTTTGCTTTCACAGTTTAAATGTGCCTCTGCAGACATGGTTTTGAAGAGCTGTACATTTGTTTTTATTTTTATGTGTACCCCCAAACTCTTGATCACTCCCTATTATTTTTGTAGAATGCCAGTTGAACTCAAATATAGGGTACATCCATTATTTAAAGCAAAGTGTGGTGAGGACTAAATTTAGATGCATGTGAAAAGTTCTACTTACTTATAGCGGGAATGCTCAATTAGTATCCTGTTGCTTTCTTAAGATTTATACAATCGTGCTCCTGGTCTCTCTTTTTTTTTTATGCACTGAGCTGCCAAAGCTCCTGTATAACAAAAGAGGAAATTCTTATCCCTCGTGTCCAGTCGCTAAAGTTAATTGTGAACCTTGGTGGTTTTGTTTATAAAGAATGTGAGCATGAAAGTGTTTTTGGAAGATTCTTGAGGAATGTAGGAGACTGATTGCCAATTACTGGACATGTATTTCCTGACATTTTGTTTTGCAGGAGGGAAGTGCGTCCGATTGGGGAGATATTATTGAAGCAGACAATCCCAGACTGCATATTTATTCTCAGTCCTAAGTGTAGCCCTCCCTCAGTCATATAACAATGTAACTCTGCTATCGCAAAATGTCATCGTAAAATATTGATAAGGCAAGTTAAAAAGTCATCTGCAACGGGACGATGACCTTGTAATAAAAGTTAACAAACCGGGGATTTTGTAGCCGACTTTGGCTCGGTTGGCATCCTATATTGTTTTAAGGTTTTCATTTTATTAGTGCTGTACTGGGGGGGTAGGGATTTTTGGGTGTGGGGGGGTTCTCACATGTATGTGTTTAAAATGCCATTTGAGTCATTTCCTGATAGTTTAATTAACTGTGTTCTAAGTACTAAGTTTTAATGTTCAGCTGGTGGCAGAGAATCATCTAAAGGGATTCCCTTAAATATAGTAGATGTCCAAGGTGTTGTTACTATACTGAAACAACAATGTAGTTTCTATGTAAGGAAGTATGTACCAGGAACGATAAAGTGAGGACAAATTCCAGGACCTAATTGAGGTCATTTTAACATCAACAAATATTTTAATGACAGATCTCTCATATTTCATAATACCAGAAGCAAAGTAAAAAAAACTTTGAAAATTTGGAAGAAAGAGAAATTATAAAAACCCATAATTCATTGTAACCCACAGACATGGCAAAAAAAAAAGCAAGGAGCTTGAGAGACTTATATTTAAAAACACAACATGGGTCAAACATGGTACATTGGCAATGACAAATGTCTTGGTTTGAACAAATGCTCCATTAAACAATTTCACTTTGCATTCACACTGGAAGCATAACCAATACAGAGAGTCCTGATATATGGTTTAGGTTACCTAAAGCTAGCCATAAACTACAGTGCTGATCAGCTCCATCATACAATTATTGAGCATTCTGGCCAATTATTGCTGTAGTGAGTGGTCAGGATGGGTTTTCCAAATGCCCAATAAATGTACCAGAAATGCTCTGTTACGATTATTTGATCTTATGACAAGCTTGAAATATATTGGGCTTAAGCTCCTGATCTCATGTAGTGTGTGGTCAATTACAACGATCAGACCTGTAACTCCTCCTTCTCTGACTCCATAATAACAGTACAGCAGTCATAATGTAATAAAAGCTTTGCATTCTACAAAAGATAAAAAGCTACATGAATACAGTATATTACTGCTATACTTGTCTTTTATTATGGAGTCAAACAGATGGGGAAACAATGGCCAGGAAATAGAGGTGCCACACACTACTGACTGGAGTTTCCACAGTAAGCTGAACATGCCTTCTCCTGCTAGAGGTCAATGCAGCCAATCAGTGCAGAGATTGACAGCAGGCCCATGCAACCAATCAGTGCAGATATTAAAAGGGGGCCAGTGCAGCCAATCATCTATAAGGGCTTCCTGTGACTCTTGGTAGCCCCTCCCTCTTCAGTCATGATTATCTGTTCCAGCAGACACATGAATGGCACCAGTATTGGGAGTGTTCCAGATATTTTTCCTTCTTATGGGACCGATAATAGCTGTAGTGTATATACAGCTTAAAGCTGACATACTTGTGGTGCCTTGTTTTCCTCACCACTAATACTTTGTGTCAAAAACAAACAGAATGCAAAACAGAGGACTAAGTGATTGTAAATGACTAAATCCCATTACCTAGTACTTCCTCTGTGCAATTCTCTGCCGGCACCCCCACTGTGGTGCCCTCCTTCATATTTGGGGGGGCAAGATGCCCCCTTGCACCTCCCACGCCTCCCGCCCATTACGATGACTATGGCCTAACCCCTTTGCAGGTATGACAGCACACTCAAGAGTTATGTGCCATAGGCTGTAGCCGAGGTATATTGGACCGGATTCACAGTTAGGACTGATTTCCGTATGTTAGCCACTGTGTGGTCACTCCCCCCTGCTCTACTTTGTGTGGATTGTGGATCTGCCAGCAGGACCCTATCCTAAATATTCCACACACAAACCCTTCTGTACAGAATACAGAATTGTAGGGAAGGGCTTCTCCAAGCCCTTACTGTACAATTTACATGCTTGTGCCACCCCCCATTTGTATTATTTACGCTCAGGGCCGCCAGTAGAAATTTTGGGGCCCGGGGCACATCTCCTGCCCCCTGCACAACGTCATCTGTGATGTTACATGGGGGTGTGTTTGCCGCATTTCCAGTGACTTAAAGGTAGCCAATCAATGTAACAAAGCAATGAGAAAGGCAAGTCAGATGCTTGGTTGCATAGGGAGAGGAATTAGTAGCAGAAAGAGAGAAGTAGTGATGCCCCTTTATAAATCATTGGTGCGCCTTCACTTAAAATACTGTGTTCAGTTCTGGAGGCCATATCTCCAGAAAGACATAAATACATTAGAGACTGTGCAAAGAAGAGCAACTATGTCCATGGCCTTTGTAACAAATCATACCAAGAAAGGCTAGAGGAACTAAACATGTATAGCTTGGAGCAGAGAAGGGAGAGCTGCATGATAGCAGCTTTCAAATACATCAAGGGTTGTGACCAGTTAGAGGAGGGTACCATTTTTCAAAAGAAAAGGTGTAATAGAACACGAGGGCATGGATATAAACTGGAGGGTGGTAGATTCAAAGGAAATGTGCGGAAAAATTACTTCACGGAAAGGGTAATAGATAAGTGGAATATTCTCTCATCTGAGGTGGTTGAGGCCAATACAGTAGAACAATTTAAACATGCTTGGGATAAATATAAGGGTTTCATAAATTGTAAACCAAATTGAGGGTAAATAGGGTCTAGGGTCAGTATAGGTTTAAATAAACAAATGGGCAGACTAGATGGGCCATGTGGCTCTTATCTGCCGTCACTTTCTATGTTTCTATGTTTCTATAAAACTGCATTACCAGCAGGCCATATGCAGGGAAGGATTTCCCTGCGTGTTGGCCCGCTATTGTACAGCTCTAAACAGCAAGTATCGGCAGTAAGATACCGCCGATACCTGCTTCTGTAGAGCCCATGGTAGGTATCTGCGGGCCCCGGGACGGTAGACCCCCCTGATGGCGGCCCTGCCTACACAGCGCTACTTATGGTAGTCTAGTAAGAGTACTTATTTGTAGATCAGGGCCACTATTATCAGTCATCTTGCTTTATCAATTTGCCAAAAACTTTTAGTTCATTGCAAATTTTTATTTATTTATTTATTTTTATCTTTAGACTATTCAACAAACTGGTTCAGTAACAACTTTGAAACAAATGTTTCTTTAGCTAAATTTTATTAATTCTCTTTGTGAAAAGTTTGCTTGTGTTTGTTTGTTTTTTGGCATTTCCATTGTTTGTAAATCCACATATTTGATGAGGGTATGGAAAAGCTGATACCTTCAATGGTCTCTCCACCTCTATCTCTACTGACTTCTGTCCACTACATCAATCTGTCAATTTGAAGAAAATTGGTGTCAACTTTACAGCATAAAAAAGGTCTACAATTCAGGCCAACATCTAATTACTTTAAGGCTGTGTTTCTCAACCTCGGTCCTCAGGACCCCCTAACAGTGCATGTTTTCCAGGTGTCACTGCTGGAGCACAGGTGTGTTCATTACTAACTGACACATTTTAAAAGCTCCACAGGTGCTGCTCATTATATCACTTGTGATTCTTTAAGGAAACCTAGAAAATATGGACTGTTAGGGGGTCCTGAGGACCGAGGTTGAGAAACAGGGGAAGGGAGCAGTTCCTGATTTATTAGCAATAATATACAGTAGCTTATTTACGCTATCTACGTAACATTTCTGTACGTAGATTTCGTAAGCGCAGTCTAAAGTACAGAAATGGTACGTAGATAGCGTAAATAAGTTACTACGCATGTGTAGTTGCTCAATTCTTAAAACAACGTACGTAAGACGAAAACTATGTAACTGTGAATCCGAAGTTTCCCCCAGGGTGACTCTACCTTAACATTTAGGAACCAACCCCAAGGAAATTTGGTGCTGGTGCTTAACTGAGGCTCATGTGTAAGCGCTTGTCTAAGCTCTTTCTGTACACTTTAAATACCACCCACTATGCGGACATGCTTTTAGCATGCTGCCCCATAGCGCCTTGCTGTCAGAATGTCTTCCAGCACGGAAGTCTGACTCTTAAGGATCCAGGTCCATGGTGGAGGTCGGTAGCATGCACATGTGCACATGACAAAGGTGGCTGTATCGCAGCATGGCCACAACAGGATGACTAGGGACTGGATCCACACCTATGCAAAACGGTCCAAATGAGCGCATATTGCGTGTGTGACTTCTGTAATGGGAATGTTTTGGAAATCTTAAGGTAGGGTCCTGTGACTGTTTAATCCCTTGCATGCGAGGGGTGTTGCCTTCCCCCTATGCTTATGGAATTTAGGATACAGCAGGGATCCAATTTCAGATTCCGCTGCTGCTGTGCAGCAGTGGAGGTCTGGATGTAGACCTAAATTACTGTCCATTAATAATATCATTATTCTGCTATATAACATATACCCTCCCTTCCTATATGGTTAGCACCCTCTTCTCCTACAGATGTGTATATCCATTCCAGTTACCTGATTGGCTACAGATTATTCTAACAAATGTGGTCCCCATAGCAAATGGCCCTATTTCGAAAGGGCTGTTCACTCCCAACCAGTTCTGAACTGGCTGGGATATCAATTGCTTACGCCTCGATGAGGCATAGCAATTGATCCCCAGAGCACCTGACACGGTGCTCCGAATGGTGAGTTTCCTCCTACTGCAGCCTAACCCTAAGTTCCCCCCCACACACAGCCTGACCCTAATTCCCCGGCGGCAGCACTTCCAAAAATGAATGGGCCCTAAGCCCCCCTCCCGCAGCCTAACCCTAAGTCTCCCCCCTGCAGCCTAACCCTAAGTCCCCGGCGGCAGCAATGCGAGCCTTTGCAGCGGGGACTCGCAACGATTCTAACCCTGCCCACCTTCAATAATGGTGCATCTTAGACAAATGGAATTGGATAGTCAGTGCACTTTATAGATAATACAGCATTCCAGGTAAAGCTGGTTTATCTTCAAGACAAGAATGTTCTGACATAAATGTGCCCATGGTAATTAACTAATTAAATAACAGCATTTTATCAGTAAATTATCAGGGGAGATATCTTTCTAAACGTTGCCATGTATATCATGAGCTCAGTCTTCAAATACAGGAACAACTTTAATGGGTTCTAAAGCTGCCCATAAACTAGAGCAATTATTATTCCGATCATCCAATTATCAATTGAGAGGGCTAAAAATCGCTGTAGTCAGGGCCAGTTTAACCACAGGATGATCGGGGCAGTCGCCACGGGGCCCCCACACACAAAGGGCCCCCACGAACATCTAGTCTTCAGCGCTCCTGCAGCTGTCTAGGAGGATGAATGGTTGACATCCTCCTCTTAAATACACTGTTCCGCAGCCGCGATAATGCTCTTAGGAGGAAGATTACTGACATCCAGCCCTCTGGACAGCTGAGGAAGCCTGTGTTTGTGTCTATTTTTGATTGCCCAAGGGCCCCCACAAACCTTAATCCGGCTCTGGCTGTGGTGTATGGTTCAGGTGGATTTTTCAAGTGTCCAATTAGAGCATTTCTGGTACGATTGGTTTACATGTTTACATGTTTAATTGATAAGCTCCCAATAACGTGTAATTATTGAAACTCAATGTCCACGTGTCAATTGCTAAGAATTAAATACCGCTGTGATCCCGCTGACTGCAAATATTATCCTATTGTTACATCCCTCTATCCCAGCAGCAGTAGTTGCCAATGAGGGTCAACATCCAAACCTCTGCTCTGGTTCTCCGTGGCTCGGTGGTATTGTTCCCAGTGAACCAGCAGAGAACTGGAGCAGAGGATTAGATGTTGACCTTGACTGGCAACTACTGCTGCTGGAACATAGCAGGATGTGATGCTGAGACAAGGAAGGGCAGATCCAAGTCTTTGGAGCTCTCATTTGAACAGCACAAACAAGTCCACTGCTTTAAACTCATTAGGACAAAAACTGGAGTTGGCCTTGGAATCGGTACTATAGAACTGTGAGGAGAGCCTCCTGTGGTGAGCCAGCATAGGTTGAATCTTTTAATGCCTTGTATATATGCTTTTTAGGTCCCAAACTTGACAGGAACCTAAAAATGTCTGCCTCTATTAAATGTAGAGACTGGAAACCTTCATTGCGATCTCCACAAGAAATACAACACTGACTTTACCTGTTAGAACTATTCCAGGTTCTAAGGTAAAAGCTTTGAACAATTGGAAGCTTGTCTGACAACTAAAAAAAAAATACTTTGTACTTTTCCCTCCAAATGTGCAGAGAGATGTTTTTGTATAAGATCAGCTGGTTGCTGTCCGGGCAGCCACCAGCTTGTTTAAACGAATACGGTTGTTAGTGCCCACCTAAGCATCTATTGTCTATTATTTTCCTTTGAGAAACGGAACATGAAATGTGCTTGTGTCGGAGAGACTGGAGAACAAACAATCACTCTGAGGGTGTTACGGAAATTATGTCACGTACCAATTCCTTGCCAGGAGTTCAGATGGAGTTTGTAATGTTCTATGCTTAACCTTGGCTTGAAAAGGTTATATAGGATGCAGGGAGTCACATGATCCTTACAAAGGAAACTAATGTTACGGTACTGACTATACTTTACCTTGGTGATGTCAACTTTACTATTAGCAATATATTTAAGGACATACACAACTTCACTTATTCTTAATTTAAAACTCAGTTACTTTTGATTTGGTAATATGTAATAAAATCTAAAAAATGTTATCCTATTACTTCCGTAAGAAGATCAGATATTGAAGTCTGAATTGACGTGCTGTAATAAATAGAAGGCGTAACTATATAGTTCATTCAATACAAGATATAAAATAAAACCTGTGCCAAGATAAGAGTATGTCACCCTTAAAGAGAGGACCGACCTATGGGCAGTACAGGATTAAACCCTGTGTGGAGGCCCCTAGGCAATCGAAATCTTGTGGCCCCTCTAACATTGAACTAAGAAGTGGGTACGTTTGCCACTAGATAGAGATGATCATCATTACTGTACATTATACATGTAGAGGCTGCACTTGCACCAAACTTGGTTGCAAATTGATTGCTGACAAAAGATGAGTTATTAAAAGACAAACTGTAATGTGATCTAATGTCTATGGTTTGTGTACTTTAAGCTGTTAATGGGCACATTACATGAATACAGTGCTTTCTCTGTAGAGTCTTTAATGTAACGTTTTCATTTCTTTGAGTTGATTATTTTTTCTGTCTTTTGGAAACAATTTAAGAAAGCTTCATTGTCAGTTTCTTTCATGATCAAATCAATATTATTTTGATCTGTTATCGTGGGGCCTCTAAAAGGCGCAGAGTCCATAGGCTGGTGCCTACTCTGCAGGGTTGCTGACTTTACAATGCTTCTCTCCCGGAGAGAAAAGCCAATACGGGGACAGTGTTTTATGATGCAATTTATGCAAACTGCGCCCTCAAGCTCCGTCTCTGATCGTCTTTTATGCGACCTCTATGCGGTGCGCATAAAAGTCTCCCAAAAAAACTAGCGGAATTAGCTTTGCACCGAAAATAACGCTGGTGCAAAGCTAATTGAAATATTCCCTATGACTGGTAGTGTTGATAAGCAGGGGGGAGGGACTTGAGACTGTGGTTTGTATGAAACCACAGCCTTAAGTCCACTGCGGAAAATCTGACGGCTCTCCCATAATAAAGGGAGAACTGCCCGAATTTTGCGAGTCTCCTGGATATTCAGGGAGAGTTGGCAACCCTGTTAATCAGCCACTGCCTTTGGGGATTCATGAGAAAGCCCCAACTGTTCCTTTTTTTTTTAGAGGTAGCCAAGATTCGCAATTTAAATACCTTGTTATTTAAACTTTGTTCAGTGTGCACTTAGGTGCTGCAGCTGGGAGGGTGTGCACCTTCAGTACCACACTGCTGGTGTACAGTAGCCTAGAATTCTTATAGGGACAATTATACAGTACAAGCAGCAAAAAAATGCATCCTTACACAGAACTAGTAAACCCACCAATCAAATATAAAAGAATGTTGCAATCCAGCCTGAATACCAGACCTGGTTTATATCGCGCATGGGAATGTCAGTATTAATCAATCCTCTAAGAGGACTTTAAGGGGCTGATTCAGGGATGGAAGCAGAAGGTAAAAAAGGAGCAAATTTGCACCATGACAAAACCTTGCTTGCAAAAAATGGGCTGGATCCAGACCAACGCACATCTTACGGGTGGTCTTTAGGTACAACAGCGTAGCGGGGAGTGCACGCCCCCTGCACTCCCCGCTCAAGGTAGTAAAATCTGGACACCTACCTTAAAATTTACGACTTGGTCTGTGGAATTACGTCTGCAGACCTTCTCGTTGTGTGCCTTCAACCACCCCGCTCCCTAATTTAAATACCTATCTCCGCCTATATGGCAGAGATACGGCACACGTAACAAGCTGCCCGTCCCCTTTAACATACCGGCCAGCGTACGAAACGTTAGCGTAGCTGTGATGTACGCATGCGCGCATCATAGCTGACTGGGGAATTACGCACGCAGAGTGCGTAATTTCCCAGACGTCTTTAGCCCAGGATCTGGGCCAATGATAGTAACAGGCAACACTCAGTGTACAAGATTGTCCAGAAATCAATATACTGCTTTTTCACATAATTTTCTATCAGCCCCTGCAGTTGTTGTATAAGTAACACTGTTGAATGATTAAGAACTACAGTATATGAAGTTCAGAATTCCAAAGGTTCCATTTGCATTGCTATACAATTGTCCATGTTTATGTCAGCATCTGACTCACTCACTATGCAACGAGAGAAAGGAGCACTAAACTAATTACATTGTACCAACCAATCATGTAACTGAAAGACGGACAGCTTTATTATTAACAATTAATGTGGTTTGTAACCGAGAGAAGAGCACCCTTATTCCTCATCTGCTCTCTGTAAGGTATTTCTTTCCCTCTTCTTAGCACCATTCTGTTTCTAGATGCCCACCTGTTGCTAGCAGGAGGGGGTTCAAAGTTTATGAGGCAGCTGCTCAAAAGCAGAATATTTAGAGACGGAAAAACTGGCTCCATGTCCTATTAATCTAAGTATTGAGTGAAAAAAAGGATTGAAGGATAGAAATACAGTAACATACATTTACTCACATAGGGCTATATTTACATACAATTACGCTTTTCTAAGAATGAAGCTGCCTCAGGCTGGCTTAGCTTCACTGCGAGCCTGGCAGCTTCGCTCACAGAATTAACTAATATTTACCCTTCCGGTGAGGTCCCGCGATGATCTGTGAGGTCACTGCAGAACTTCTTATTCATGAGATGCTTGAATAAAGTATTGCACATGCTCAGTGACTCTCATTCCAGACTTCAAAATTTAAAGTCCCGGCCTGAGAAACATTGCGCATGCACAGTAATGCTCATTCAGGACTTTGCCGAGACAGGTGAATATTAACTATTTCCTTTTTAATTATTTCAAGAAAGTCCCTGCTTACGGCGGCTATACCCTACACTGGGTACGACCGTCGGCCGTACGAATTTTCGCACATAATACGCTGAGCGTACGGGCTTAGCACGCCCATACTGTACAATTTAAATGGCTATCCCCCGCCGCCTGTTGTAAAACGAGCGCCCAGCCGACCGTGGTACTGAACGCACGCCCCTCGAGCGAAAAATTCGCACACCATACGACCGCTATACGCTCATGTCGTCCAGTCGATCGTTAGCTGTCATACTGGGCATGCGCGGTGCGAATTTTCGTACGAAAATACGCAAAAAACCGTCGTACGCTCGCCCGTCGGACAGCAATTTCGTAGCTCTGGATCAGGCCCATAGGGCTATATTTACATACAATTACGCTTGGTCGTAACGGTATCTTTACAGAAACGCTCTTTGATTGTTGGCAAATGATATGGTTGCATCACTATGTCACTGAGGCAGCCACACAAGTATTCCTGAAGCTGGGAACATGCTACACGCAGTCACTTGATTATTATGCAGATCACATGATAAATAAAGATTGAACCAGAAGCGGAGCTAGCGACTTGTGCAAAAAATATGCTTTGGCCCTAATGATATCCCAGGTAACCCAGTGGGGAGCTTTGGCAGTGCAGTGATGACGGCTGTTGACCCTTGTATCAGCTAGGGTCCTGGTGCCGTTGGCCCAGATCCAGATCTACGTCCGCTAGTGTATTTGCGCTAGCCGGAGACGTAAAAATGCTATTTTGCAGGTACTGCGCATAAGCGCGGCACGTAACTCTGAACGTACGTACCATCCTAGTGTCAAGAGCGAAGGGGCGTGCCAACCATACGACACCCGTAATGACGCTTTGTAGGCGGGGTGAGGCATTTAAATCATACAGTACGTGTAGCCATTACGGCAGACAGTTACAATTTGAAAGTTAAGGTAGGGTTTGGAACGTGTAAAACAGCAAAAGTACATACGAGCGAGGAGTACCTAGGGGAGCGCATAGTAATTCCGAAAGCGTAAATACGCTACGCGTTGAAACTTAAAGGGAACGTAGTTCTGGATCTACCCCAATTGCACCTGTTGCACCAATGGTAGTTACGCCCCTGGATTGGAAATATATTGTGTAAGTGTGCACACAATCACACCTGATCAATGCAAAGTACATATATGACATTGTATGATTGGATCATTTCAAACTTCCATTTATAGCGATGAAAGGATGTCACGATGTGGTTTCAAATGTGCAGTGTGTACGCTGTTCCACCTTCCTACAAGAATCCTTCCACTACTTCCTGTGTTAGGGCTGCCTTTTCACAAGTGCATAGTCCATTTTTGTTGACGTGACATTTCTTGGTGTGAGTTTCTACTGCACACGCTCAGAGCTAAAGAGTGCACATTCCTGTTCGATTCAGATCAAAGCGGAACTCGAGCTGCGGCACCTTGCGTTCTGAGGGGCGTGTTGAGGGAGGGAAGGAGCGGAGGGATGTAGTCAATGTACAAGTAAGTGCCCCCATCCAGAGCTAAAAGCAGGTGTAAAAATAAAGGACTGTTTACATCAGAACATTTGCACCTGCTGCAGGTCATGTCTAAGTGCAGGGGCCAACCTTTCACGACCTGTTTCAGACCCATCTGTTAGGCTGTGAGGCTTTGGAAGCATTCCAAAGCATCAGGAATTGCTGCCAATGTATTATGCTGGTGTTTAATTATTTTTACATACATTAAGAAAAAAATAAATGTTTTCATGTTTTTGATAAAAAAAATTATTGAAATATTGTTTGCAATTATTTTGTGACATTTACAATATGACAGAGGCGCTTGCACTAATGAAAAACGTGATTTACAGTAAGCATTACACTGCAGAACCCGGCACTTGTGTAATGAATTTGGGCATGCAGCTGCAATGCACTGAGCTACGGGCTGCCTGTACCCTACATCAGTGCTCGAAGTGGGCCGGTATACAGCAGTATGGCATACCGCCACTTCTGTAAGCCGGCTCTGAGTGAAAATACAGCTGCTCATAGAATTTTAAGAGCAGGCTCACAGAAGTGATGTTATGCCATACCGCTGTATAGCATACCAGCTCACTTCTCACTTATCCGCCGGCAGCCACTGACAGAGCGAGCTGTGCTGTGCATAGCCGCAGCTCTGACAGACGAGAGGATGCAAGCGTGACCTAGGGTCATTAGCCTGCAGAGCGCGCGCCGTGGAGGAGAGAACCGGAAGACACAAGAAAGGTAAGTTTAATATATAGAGTTCTTTTAGAAAGTACTTAGGGAATGGGAATTTGGACTGGAGAAGTGGGAAGCTGTACATGAAAAGGGCAATATGGCTGAATGGACACATATAGAGGGGCAATAAATGTGTGGGGACAGAAGGAGGGGCAATAAGGCTGGATGGAAACAAATAAAGTGGGGGGTAATAAGGCTGACTGGACACAGGAGGTCCAATAAGGCTGGCTGGGCATACAAAAAGAGGGGCAATAATGCTGGTTGGACAAATAGAAGGAGGGGACAATAAGACTTACTGGCCACAAATAAAGATGCGGGCACTAAAGCTGGATGGATACAGAAGGAAGGGCAATAAGGCTGGGTGGACACTCACAAAATTAAGGCATATGATGGGGAATACTGAGGGGGGAGGGAGGGGAACTGAAGGCATATGATGGGGAATACTGGGGTGAGGGAGGGCAAATGAAGGCATATGACCAGACATCCGAGATCCGCTCATCTCCTGAGCGCTTCATCAACTCTCACTGCACGGGCTCTGAGCCGAATCCAGACATCCGAGATCCGCTCATCTCCTGAGCGCTTCATCAACTCTCACTGCACGGGCTCTGAGCCGAATCCAGACATCCGAGATCCGCTCATCTCCTGAGCGCTTCATCAACTCTCACTGCACGGGCTCTGAGCCGAATCCAGACATCCGAGATCCGCTCATCTCCTGAGCGCTTCATCAACTCTCACTGCACGGGCTCTGAGCCGAATCCAGACATCCGAGATCCGCTCATCTCCTGAGCGCTTCATCAACTCTCACTGCACGGGCTCTGAGCCGAATCCAGACATCCGAGATCCGCTCATCTCCTGAGCGCTTCATCAACTCTCACTGCACGGGCTCTGAGCCGAATCCAGACATCCGAGATCCGCTCATCTCCTGAGCGCTTCATCAACTCTCACTGCACGGGCTCTGAGCCGAATCCAGACATCCGAGATCCGCTCATCTCCTGAGCGCTTCATCAACTCTCACTGCACGGGCTCTGAGCCGAATCCAGACATCCGAGATCCGCTCATCTCCTGAGCGCTTCATCAACTCTCACTGCACGGGCTCTGAGCCGAATCCAGACATCCGAGATCCGCTCATCTCCTGAGCGCTTCATCAACTCTCACTGCACGGGCTCTGAGCCGAATCCAGACATCCGAGATCCGCTCATCTCCTGAGCGCTTCATCAACTCTCACTGCACGGGCTCTGAGCCGAATCCAGACATCCGAGATCCGCTCATCTCCTGAGCGCTTCATCAACTCTCACTGCACGGGCTCTGAGCCGAATCCAGACATCCGAGATCCGCTCATCTCCTGAGCGCTTCATCAACTCTCACTGCACGGGCTCTGAGCCGAATCCAGACATCCGAGATCCGCTCATCTCCTGAGCGCTTCATCAACTCTCACTGCACGGGCTCTGAGCCGAATCCAGACATCCGAGATCCGCTCATCTCCTGAGCGCTTCATCAACTCTCACTGCACGGGCTCTGAGCCGAATCCAGACATCCGAGATCCGCTCATCTCCTGAGCGCTTCATCAACTCTCACTGCACGGGCTCTGAGCCGAATCCAGACATCCGAGATCCGCTCATCTCCTGAGCGCTTCATCAACTCTCACTGCACGGGCTCTGAGCCGAATCCAGACATCCGAGATCCGCTCATCTCCTGAGCGCTTCATCAACTCTCACTGCACGGGCTCTGAGCCGAATCCAGACATCCGAGATCCGCTCATCTCCTGAGCGCTTCATCAACTCTCACTGCACGGGCTCTGAGCCGAATCCAGACATCCGAGATCCGCTCATCTCCTGAGCGCTTCATCAACTCTCACTGCACGGGCTCTGAGCCGAATCCAGACATCCGAGATCCGCTCATCTCCTGAGCGCTTCATCAACTCTCACTGCACGGGCTCTGAGCCGAATCCAGACATCCGAGATCCGCTCATCTCCTGAGCGCTTCATCAACTCTCACTGCACGGGCTCTGAGCCGAATCCAGACATCCGAGATCCGCTCATCTCCTGAGCGCTTCATCAACTCTCACTGCACGGGCTCTGAGCCGAATCCAGACATCCGAGATCCGCTCATCTCCTGAGCGCTTCATCAACTCTCACTGCACGGGCTCTGAGCCGAATCCAGACATCCGAGATCCGCTCATCTCCTGAGCGCTTCATCAACTCTCACTGCACGGGCTCTGAGCCGAATCCAGACATCCGAGATCCGCTCATCTCCTGAGCGCTTCATCAACTCTCACTGCACGGGCTCTGAGCCGAATCCAGACATCCGAGATCCGCTCATCTCCTGAGCGCTTCATCAACTCTCACTGCACGGGCTCTGAGCCGAATCCAGACATCCGAGATCCGCTCATCTCCTGAGCGCTTCATCAACTCTCACTGCACGGGCTCTGAGCCGAATCCAGACATCCGAGATCCGCTCATCTCCTGAGCGCTTCATCAACTCTCACTGCACGGGCTCTGAGCCGAATCCAGACATCCGAGATCCGCTCATCTCCTGAGCGCTTCATCAACTCTCACTGCACGGGCTCTGAGCCGAATCCAGACATCCGAGATCCGCTCATCTCCTGAGCGCTTCATCAACTCTCACTGCACGGGCTCTGAGCCGAATCCAGACATCCGAGATCCGCTCATCTCCTGAGCGCTTCATCAACTCTCACTGCACGGGCTCTGAGCCGAATCCAGACATCCGAGATCCGCTCATCTCCTGAGCGCTTCATCAACTCTCACTGCACGGGCTCTGAGCCGAATCCAGACATCCGAGATCCGCTCATCTCCTGAGCGCTTCATCAACTCTCACTGCACGGGCTCTGAGCCGAATCCAGACATCCGAGATCCGCTCATCTCCTGAGCGCTTCATCAACTCTCACTGCACGGGCTCTGAGCCGAATCCAGACATCCGAGATCCGCTCATCTCCTGAGCGCTTCATCAACTCTCACTGCACGGGCTCTGAGCCGAATCCAGACATCCGAGATCCGCTCATCTCCTGAGCGCTTCATCAACTCTCACTGCACGGTGACGTCGCGAGCAGCTCCTCTTGTGTTTAAATGGAAACTATTATGTACAGGGCCGCCAACAGAGAGAGGGGGACACCCGGAACTACTGACCCTGGCCCGGAGCTGATGGGGCCTCCGATACTTACCTTAGTTCTGCAGCAGCAGGTATCGGTGGTATCCTATCACTACTTGCTGATGAGCGCTGTACATTAGCAGGCCACTGGAGTTCCCTGTGCATCGGCCCGCTGCTAATGCCAGTCCACAGTGACTCGTACTCTATGTGACGTCACGGGTCATGCACGAGCCATGCACCGTGGATGTATACTGGGCCCCAAAATTTCTGGTGGTATCCTGATGATGTTAATAGGGGGTGGTCACTTAAATGCAGTCTATATAGAAAGGAATGCCTTCTGTATTGGGTGGTGGTCGATAGAATGCTTTACGTATAGAGTAGCAGGACCTGATCCAGACCTACGCTCATAAAACACCCATGTGCGTAGCGTATTTACGCCAGCGTACCTACAATGCACTCCCCTCAGCACTCCCCTTGGTCGTACTTAGTTTTGCCTTCGTATGGCAGGCATGCCCACTCGACTGTATTTACGAAGCTGTTACGATCAAGACCCATACACTCAGAGTTTCGAAGTGTAACATGAGTGTAACATCTACCCTGCACATGAGCAGTTAGTACAAATGGCCGTTTTTACACTTACGCCTGTTGTATAAATGTACCCGAGCGTAGGTCTGGATCAGACCCGCAGTCACCAGATGCTACCTGCATCTTTACATATGCTTTGTGAAATACTTGTCAGTAGAGGGTGTGTTCTATTGTAAAGTCTTTTAGATTACATTTGTTCTTGTACTTTATTAGCTATACATAACCCACGTTATATATTTGTACTGCTTTTATTAAGTTTAAATATTCTTTGATAATCCATCTTCCATTTATTTTACCCCGCCTACAGATGTCACTTTAAGTTCTCAATCAGCTCTTTTCATAGGCAAACAATTAATTACCCCAAATCAGAATTCTGCCCAATGACTGACCCTAGACAGAACCTATTCCCCCTCAACCTTAATTCAGTGTTATTATATGAAAGAGCACAGAAAGGAAATCTGCCATAATGACATACCATAGGTGTGAAATTAAATGTTATGCCTTTATCTTATTTTATATAAAGTCTACAACTTATTGGCTTATTTTTGGAACTACTTATAACAAAAAGTTTTCATTCTTACAACTCCTCTTTCCCATTAAATCATTCTTCAGACACAGTCAAGGATTTGATCCTGGTTTTGCAATGAATCTCACAGAATGGTGAGCGTGGAGAACTCTGGAAATTCCAGTGACGTCTAAGACTGATGAGGTGCAGATGAGGAGGAAAACGCAGACCTGTTGCAAGAATTCATTTGCATGTTTCATGCATGTCTGTCCTTGCTAGTACTCAGTGCAAGTGGAGTCTATTAGCTCTGCCATCTTCTTTTTGAATGAAGGAGAATTTTGGATGATGTTCAACCATCATAAAACATATGAAAAATGAAGTTATAAAGTGAAGTTGAATGTAAACAAAGCCTTCTTCATTAATGTTTGCATTGCGGTTAAAAGTGGTAACATAAAATGCTTTACCGGATGACCTTGACTTAACCACTCTCAACAACCACTTCAGGGATTTTGTATTACGGTCTTTAATGATAGGACACATGGCTTTGTCAGCAATGGCCTTGTGCAAAATGTAGTTTATTGCTTGAAATAAAATGTGAGTAGGTAAATGTATTGTCCCATTTGTAAAATCATTATGCTGTAGTTATATCAACACGTTTAGATAGGGGTGGAGATAGACAGACTCAGGACCTATAGCAAGAAGGCATAGTGCAAGTGCAGAAGAGGAGCTTGCGTTGTGTCCCCTCTACCTGATGCATGAATAGTGCATGAACATTGCGCTGACAGTGAATGGTGTGTCCTCAGGGGTGCGGGGTACCCCCTCTCCTCCAGGCCTGTAGTATCCTCTCTATTACAAACTAGCTAATTTATTGAAAACAATTATTCTTTGAACACTACACATATGGAAATTTAAAGGGTCATTGATTAATTCTCTGTTAAAAGTTAACAATGTTGTCTTGATAGATCGATATTTATGAAACCTACTATAGTGTATATTTATGAAATATCACAATCAAGCAGCTTGCGGAATTCGGCTGCCACACGCCAATCTGGATCTGGTCCAATTCTGTTATCATCAATGATACAAACTACTATGATCAGTTATTTTTGATTGTGGGAAATATATTTTTAGGTCGGGTCTGGTATAAAAGGTCAATGATCAAAATGTCGTACACACAAAATGAAAGTTGCTCAGATCAATTTTAAATGTTAATGCAAACAGCTGCATGAAAGGTAATCAGCTAGCAACAGCCATTAACCAGTAACACACTATACCATTCTATCTGTAACATACACACAGGATAGAGAATGTCCAGCAACACTGCCATTACCAGTAACACACTATACCATTCTATCTGTAAAATAAAATGCAGAAATGTCTTACACATATTTACACAACACAACAGTCAAAATATCATCTGATTAAAATGCTGACAGGTCAAAATGTTGTCAGTTGAGTATTAGGTTAGTAATTTTTTGCAACGTCTGTAAACTAATTTAATGCAGGCAGCTTATAAATACTTCAGAAATGTAATAATATATGTGCAATAATATATATGTAAAATATATATCGGTTGCAGTCCCCCCAATGAAGGCTCCTTTTAGAAATAGAGACAGCCTAAAGTTAATTTTCAGCTGTCTCTATTTCGAATAGGGTCTCATTTTATAATTTTTTTAATGAATGGGTGAGTGTAACGATCGGCATACTCACCCATTCATTTTCGCAGAGACCTGCGGGATCCGCCGATGACAGCTTCGGAGAGGTGAGTAACCTCTCCAGGGACTTTTAGTGTTAGGAAGCGGAGGGGGGGTTAGGGTTAGGCTCTTAGGAAGAGAGGGTTAGGGCCATAGAAGGGGAGGTTTAGGGTCAGGCTGTGGGGAGAGGGTCCTAGGGTTAGGCTATAGAGAAGGGAGGGTTAGGGTCAGGCTAGGGAGAAGGGAGGGTTAGGGTCAAGCTGCGGGGAAGGGAGGGTTAGGGTCAGGCTGCGGGGAAGGGAGGGTTAGTTGAAGGGGAGGGCTGTGGGGAAGGGAGTGTTAGGGTTAGGGTAATGCAAGGGGAGGGTTAGGATTAGAATTAAGGGAAGGGTTGGGGTAGTTTTTAGCCTTACCTTTCAGAGCACCGTGTTCGGTGCTTCGTGGATCGATTGCTATGCATCATCAAAACTGGCTGGGAGAGAATGGCCCTATCAAAATAGGGCCGTTCTTAGCGGGGACCCACACCCAATATATACAGTATGTAATACTAACATAATATTCAACTGTCTACATTTTGACCTGTCGACATTTTTACTGTCAACATATCAATCGTATCTTTAGGTCTCGTACAATGTTGACAATGCCACATCCACAGGCAACAACAAATACTAATTCTGAAAGATACAGCCCCATTGTAGACTGTGAGATGCAGCACATCTGATCAGCTAAAAAAAAAACTGTACTCATTTCCAGCAACATCTTAGAGACTGAAATTTTGGTGAGGAGTTGGGGGCTCATCAGGATCAACTGTCTCCTAACATAAGTCTGGTGCATAGAACACCGTTTATCCATAAACAAAATTCCAAAAACATACATACACACAACATAGAAAAATATAAGAAAAAAGTAAGCACTCACATAACATAACTTGCGTAATTATGAGCAAATAAATAGGCTAGATTATCACTGCATTAATATTAATAGCAAGAAAACACCAGGTCAGTAATTCAACTTAAAGCATGGTGCAACTACAAATACCTAAAAAAAAACACATTGATTAAGGGATATTAAAATTAGTTTGCAGGTGGGAAAAAAGAGACTATAGAGTCACCATCATACATCTGCCCCAGGGACACCACTCCCCACTGGCTCCATAAGCTTGAATCTTCATGAGT
Organism: Limnodynastes dumerilii; assembly: GCA_011038615.1. NCBI lineage: Eukaryota > Metazoa > Chordata > Amphibia > Anura > Limnodynastidae > Limnodynastes > Limnodynastes dumerilii. Next base: position 297,712 of record WWET01000724.1, on the reverse strand, counting down.
GATGAGCTCTGACAGGAGTCCATTTGTCACAAATCGTGGTAATTACCACATCAGGGCTGGCCTTGTTGGTCGTGCTTGTGCTTCCCCTCTAGAGAGGTGCCACTCTTAGACACTCTTAGCCTGTGGCAGCCTCATGTCCTATTCTGCCAAACTCTCAGTTGTTGGATTCTGGTACCAGCCAGCAGTATCCTCTGGTGCATGGTCGTCGCCATCTTGAAAATCTCCACATGACTCCTCCACTAACAGTCATATGACCCGACCCACCAATCCATGCTGGGAGTGGATTTTTTAAACCCTGGGCACTGTGCAAACAGTGTCAGAACAACTTGTGAACTTTGTATGTTACCTGGCTCCAGTGGTTCACTATTGGAATCCTCCAGTGTGTTAATCCTGCTGTATCCTGTCTCTTGCATCCAGACTGCAATCACCTTGGACTTCTGTTTGCAGCACCCGCTGCCTCTGGCCTGCAATTTCCTCTCATCCGTCTGCTACACCAGCTGCCTCCAGATCATTGCAACCACTACAGACTCAACCTCATTGAATCTGCTGTGTGCAGGATCAATCTCTCCTGCTGCAATTGCCGGAGCTAACAATTGCTTCTCATCAGTCTGCTGCACCTGCTGCCTGCATATCATTGCAACAACAACAGACTCAAGCTCATTCCATCTGCTGTGCAGCACCAATCTCTCTTGTTGCAATTGCTCTAAGTCCTATCTCCAATCTAGTCCTCAATTGCTCTGTGTCTCAATTGCTCCAAGTCCTGGCTCCAGTGCAGTCTGCAATTACTTTGTGTTTCAATTGCTCCAAGTACTGTCTCTAGACCAATCTGCAATTGCTCCATGTCTCAATTACTTCCAGTCCAGTCCAGTCTGTTTCAAGTACTGTCTTTAGAGCAAACTGCAATTGCTCCGTGTCTCATTTGCTTTCAGTCCAGTCTAGTCCAGTCCAGTCTGTTTCAAGCACTGTCTTTAGACCAAACTGCAATTGCTCTGTGGCTCATATTGCTTCCATTCCAGTCTGCAATGGCTCCTTGTCTCAATTGCTTCAGTCTTGTCCTCTGTCAGTCACTGCTTAGTCCATGAGTAAAGCCTACTTGAAACTACCAAGCTTCTATTACAGATCTTACCACACTACACGCCCTAAGAAACCCAGAACGAATATCCAACCTGGTCATTCCGTGACACCATTGCACCAAAGCGGAGTATCTGAATACCAAACTCCCTCATGCTCCTTCTTTCCAGCATCAGAGATTTGGGTCCACACCAGAGCCAGCAAGAATGGCACCCAAGAGCAACCAGGATGGACCACCAACTATTTTAAAGAAACACTGAGTGGTAGTGAGGAGTCTTTAGCATGACACAATACATTCATTCGCAGTCTTGGTCACTCATCAGCCCAAACCAGTAAAGCAATAAGACTATTAAAACTTTGGAATACAGGGTTTGGGATATACTGTATATAGGGAAATGTTGCAAAGGGTAAAGAAATTCAGATGGCATTATAATTTTTTATAGATTAACCCCTCCAGACATAGTCAATGAAAGATGCTTGTCCAGTGTCATTCCTAATAGGGTCAGGCCAGCAGCAGTCAGATTCATCGCACATGAAGAACGATCCGATAATTGGGTCAGAGTGTCTGTAGACTATTTTGTCAGCCTTCAGACAAGTTGGACTATGCAGCACATTATACAATAATAGGCTGCTTACCCCAGATAATGTATAATGTGCAACACCCTTAGGAGAGTTTATGTAACTGTGAGCCGTGTGTAGATTTTTCCTCGAGTGTTCATTGCGTTGAATCTTTTCCATAATAGAAAGACCTTATAATAAACAAAATACTTCTATAAAAGAACATTAAGTCACAGTCACATTGACCCAGTTAACAGTATTTGCAGACAGTGTCTGGATTCCAATGATGTGATACGTTAATAAACATAATGCAATTTGTAAAAGAGAAATGAATCATAGGAGAGAGCTGCATGATTTCCCATAAGTTCTTATTCCTGTGAAATCACACTGAATAGATAAGGACGACACCGGCCTAAACAGTCCTTTACTGATGCACATTGCTGACAGTTACTGTATGACAATATATACAATTTTGTTAAAAAAAATATATGATTAAATGAATTTTCTATGGAAGCAATAGAAAGGTAAAACAAAATGAATAAATATCAGACATTTCAACAAATCAGTCCTTGTTGAAATGTCAAATGGCATTGACATTGTCATAAGGAAAGCAAAGAATGGAGGATGGAAAAGGGATCAGGAAGGCTCCAGGATGATTGAAGGTTTTTGCACCAAGACGTAGTTTCATCCTAGACCAGGCCTGGCCAACCTGTGGCTCTCCAGGTATTTTGAAACTACAAGTCCCAGCATACTTTGACTGTACAGGCATAGCCGATACTACACCTTTTGATTCATAACACCTGGAGAACCATGGGTTGGCCAGGCCTATCCCAGACGGTATGATGGAAGAATCTCAATGCTTGGCTTTTAATGGTATGGAATATCATATTAATGAATCTCTAGCATACGTTGAAAAGCATGTCTTTCAGTGTTTTCTTTTGTAAGGTGGATTTATACCAGTCCACCCTAAATACATGATAACATTTCTTCCTAAAGAAGTGCTGTGGGGAGGACAGGCCAGGATCCAGACCTGGAGGATGGTTATCCTTGCTGCAGCAGAAAACACTACCATATGTTTTTTTGCAGTCCCTCATGGCCCTTTAACCTGGTGGAAACATGCCAAGTATTGCCCATTCAAGGGTTAGAGAGAAAGACTCCACCCAGGTGGTCACTGGAAAATTTCCATACATGAAACCCAATTTAGCACCCCACACTCCAGTTCTGCAAAAGCTTTTGTCCTAATTATAAGGCCCCTTGTTCCTGGCCCTAAAAACCTGCCATGTTTTCGGTGGTTTGGGTACGAATTCTTGAAGGAAGGAATCCCGACAATGGACAATATCCACACAGCTAAAATCCTACATGAATATAATCCCAACAATAATAAAACATTCAAACCTAACTTTAAATAATAATCAATTAAAGGGTGAAATTAACTTGGAAAAAAAACCCCAACCCTTTAGACGCTGCTAACAGGTCTTGTGATATCTCACACTGGACCGGATTCACAGATACGATTTTGCCTATTTTTGCATACGTAATTTTAGGATCAGATTAACTGCGCTTGAGTAGTAACTTTTTCCACGAAAGTTTAGTAGGATTTAGGCACGGAAGTCCATTAGACAAGAATTACGCTTAGTTACATAGGTCGTCTTCCGTATGTGCGAAGTTACTTGAAAGTGGACGGGAGGAGGCATTTTAATGGCCTTTTCAGGGCACGGTGAGTAATGTACGCACGTACCTACACACGTAGAGTTAAGGTTGCCCTATAGACTCGTAAGTCACCAAAAAACCGTCCATGTGAGGGGAGTGTCATGGGTGTTGCCTTACCACGTACGTGCGTATATTTGCGTACTTTATACACACGCATCTGTGAATACGGGTAACTGTCATTAAAAAGTCCAAGGTTATAAATAGACCCCACGGCCTGCAGATTTCTCATTCTGTGGTGGGCGGTCTTGCTATGCAGCATTTTTTTTTTTAGTTGATACCAATGAGTCAGTATTGAGTGATTACAATAACTATCCTATTACTCCCCACAGTTGTATCTTGATTTCATCTGAATATACAAAAAAGACACATGGTCTCAGGACAGTGTTTGACCTAAGGCAGATAAGACTTCTTTCATTTATCAATTAATTTAGTCTCAGCCCTCCTGCTAGGCCCTTGTACACCCATTGGGGTAGATCCTGAACTACGTCCGTCTTCCATAGACAGACGTAATTCACTGAACAAAAGCTACTGCGCATGCGTAGTAGCTATTGTATGTAATCTGCGTATCGTTTCGATACGTAGATTGCGTGTATAGGATTGGCATGTACTATAATATAATGAGATATATTATGGGTCTATGGTTGGCATATACTATATATTCTATATAGTGTGCCTTTCCCAAAACTTAATATAAATCACCTATATTATAATATGTCACATAACTAGACCCCTAATATATTGCCACATGTACTTTATGTAGTGTGCCATGTCAAGACCCCTAATATATCCCACATGTATTACACACATTGGCAACCCCCTTTTCAAGATCCTACATTTGCCGCTGCATCTGTAGGATGAGACACAATTATTGGAACTATATTAAGTAACAAAACTGTTACTACACTGATCTTTTCACTTGTACTATCAACGCACAACGGTGCATCGGCAGCTGCGTTATCCACAGCATATAACACAATAGTGATGAAAGGGGCTTCAGGCCCATGAAGTGTTTAACCATCCCCAATAATTTGACTTAGGCAGTTTTTTCCTTAAAAAAGCAAATAAGGAAATGAATAGAAATCCATTTTGTCATTTGGTTGACGAAAACAACTGTAATTAAAAATACAAGGTTATGTGCTTATTTAGCAAGAATTGCATGTTTTAAATGTCACAGTAGATAATGGGGATTGTAGAATACACAAAAATTGTGTCGATCTATGGCACATATGTATTTTCATGGCCGTATCTGCAAATAAATTCATGTGCTGGTCAAAAACATAACTTCTATTACAAGGGCAAGAGCTTAGATTTACATATTTCATGCAATCCTATCCCAAAGAAAGATATTTGTAGGGTTATGCAACCTCCGGGACACATTATGCGTTCACTGCGGGTGTGGCACGCAAGATAGAATGTCATTTGATCGACATTCACTCGACAACATTAGTCCGACAGTCAATGAATATCGATACAATTAAACTTGACAGGGTTGTTTTCCTGGCAGCACTAAGTTATTATTTTGACCTTAGTGCTACTGACACTTAAAAGTCCTACACTAACACTAATCATTACGCTAGCTTAACCCTAACCGCAGCCTAACGATTACCCTAAGATAGAGAACTCACCCGTCCATGTCGCATAGAGTTTGGAATTGTAGACCAGGTGTCACAGTCGAATGAAGATTCATCGAGTGGCCATCACTGTCGATCAGATCGCCTTAGATCCAGCATTGTCGAGCAGGCGTCTGTCAGAGCGAACACTCAACTGTATCCTATTCACTGTTTAACTACTTGCACAGCTGGAATTTTGACAGAGCCTGAATTCATTTTTCCAATGTAATTACAGAAGTGTGATTCAGTCAGAAAGCAGGAACGTCTGTTCTGAACTTTGAACAAAAGGCAATATTTTTTGTATTTTCTTAACCCCTCAGTCAAAAGTATCATTCCTCTGGATTGCTCAGAATGCCCTATGATCAGTTAAGGCTGATAAGTGCATAGACACAGTTTCTTAAAGCTGAAGTTGCAGTCTCCGGTCCGATGGCCCGCTTTGCGAAACAGAGACAGCCGAAAGTTACTTTTCCGCTGTCGTTATTTCAAATTTCACATTTTAGACATTTTTTTTAATTAATGGGTGAGTTTGCTGATCGGCATACTCGTTGCACAGGACCCGACACACCCGTCGCTGACAGCTCTGGACAGGTGAGTAACCTCTCTGTGGCATTTTAGTATTAGGGGGGGTTAGGGTTAGGTCCATAGAAGGGCAGGGTTAGGGTCAGGCTGCGGGGAGGGTGTTCTTAGGGTTGGGCTATAGAGAAGTGAGTATTAGGGTCAGGCTAGGGAGAAGGGAGTGTTAGGGTCGGGCTGCAGAGTAGGGTGGGTTAGGGTTAGAATTAGGGGAAAGGTTGGGGTTAGTTTAGCCACTCACCTTTCAGAGCACTGTGTTCGGTGCTTCACGGATCGATTGCTATGCCTCTTCAAGTCCGAAACTGGTTGGGAGAGAACGGTCCTATCGAAATAGGGTAATTCTTTGCGGGGACCCACACCCCTTTGGTTAGGCTGCTGGAGGGGGGACTTAGGGTTAGGGTAAGGGAGTAGGGAAGCCTTACCTTTCGGAGCACCATGTTCGGTGAATCGACTGCTATGCCTCACCTAGCCAGTTTAGAACTGGCTAGGAGCGAAAGGCCCTTTCGCTACTGGGTCCCACACCTCTTTCTTTCTGTATTTTTACATTTATCCAGTATTTGTCTAAAATCATAACATCAACTTGATGCTTCATTTAAAAAAAACCCATAAAACTCTGAATATGTGTTCTATTTATTCTACTTGCATAAAACACACACTTTAAAAATTGCAGGTTAAAGAAAGCACAAAAGACAGACAGACAACATATAACCTTGGAGATAGACATTGAGCCCCTGGCATTATGTAGACCTTAAATAATTGATGGGTTTCACCAACTCCAATCATTTTTGTCATTTCACATCAGTTTAATTTTAGATGGGATTATTGCTTGCAGGCTTTCCGCTAGCTCTGCAAACTATGCAGAGGAAGTCTATATTTATCATGTAATATAATAAAATGTATTACAATTAATTATTCATCACGTCTTCTTTCTCTAGATAAAAACCACTTACACGTTATATGTAAATAAATAAATAAATAAATAGATAGATAGATAGTAGATAGAGATAGATATCACATAGATAGGTAGACCATCTCAAGCCAGTCTTTCATTTCTATCCAGTCCTACGCTAAAGATAAACATGCATTAATGTGCTATAATTGTGAACATTATTAAATACATTGGGGCTGATTCAGAGTTGCACTTACACCTGTTTTTAGGTGCAAGTGTAGACCTGGGCAATACCATGTTGAACTGCAAGGGGAAGCAAATCTAAATTGTGAAACCAGAATAAGAATTGAGAGGTGAATGAATCTATGAAATAGAGTTGAGCTAAGAAACTTAGCTCAACTCTATTTCATAGATTTAACATAAAGCTATGCAGTATTTGAGTTCTGTGTGCAAAAGTAATGTATTTTCCCTGCATGTAAAAGCTTTAAGATTAATTAGCACCCCTTACTTTGCAAAATTGTTTAGCTGAGCTGTATGCTTGTACCTGATTTATCCTTACTCTCAAAATCGGAATCAGCCCCAATAGGTTTTCTGAGGTGTAACAAGACTTGTAATCATCCTGCAAACTGATCCTACAGAAACATTCATTAGAACACTTAAATTGTGAATGAGGAACAGCCCTGCAGATATGAAATCAGAGATCTTTTCACAATCATCTCCAGAAATTGTTATGCAAAAAGCTGTGGTCACATGCAGCTTGATATAGGACATGTTGCGCATTCCATCAGTCCATGGCCTCATTTCACCAATTATAGACTTCACAGCTGCCATGGAGAATTCATTTGCTGCATTTAGTTGTGCAATTCTGTTTTCTTCCCTCTCATTTAAATAACAACCAATATCTCCCACTACTCAGACTGCAGAAAATAACAAACGTTCTAAAAAAAAAAAAAAAAAAAAAACAAAAAAAAAAAAAAAAAATCACAACTGTCTTGTTTACTACTACTGTGACAGCAATTATTATGTAACTTTGTGTCACCTCCAAGTATCTTTGGTAAAACATTTCTTCCTGAGAAGCTTTAAATCATGGTTGCCGACTCTCTCGGAATTTGGGCCGTTCTCCCGGGAGAGTCGGCAAACCTCCCGGAAGCCCGGCAGATGAAAAATTACCTCTTTCAGCCCTCCCACCCACCCGCGCTACGTTAGAGTTAGCGCGGTTGATTGCAAGGGGGTGGGGCTTAATGCCGCAATTTTGCATAAATCGTGTCATTAAGCCCCGCCTCCCGTTGTAATCAATAGCTTTCTTCCAGGTTCTCCCGGAGGGACGCTCTCAATTGTCGGCAACCCTGCGTTAAATTCCTCAGGAAAATCTTCAGCTGGAATTTCTTCCATGGCACTAAACCACATTCCTGTTTTTCTTTGTGGCAGCAATCACAACTTGTAACAGAACGACCTAATGATTTTACACCATCGTTTTGCTTTGGTGGTGAGTATATTATATGAGTTGCGAACCGGACACTGTATGGACCATCAAGTACTTTCACACTGAACTTATCAAACCATGTCATTATAGTGCACTGAGGCACAGTCATGTTGGAATAGTAAAGGGCCGTCTTATTGGAAATGTGGCAAAGAAACCAATATTTAACAGTTGAGGCCAAATACTTTTGTCCATATAATGTATGGTCATTCAAAATGTTTAATGCTTTCAAATTGTATAGGAAGTTAGAGCACCCAAGATAACCTATATTTTCTTCTCCCGTTTACCCTGCATGGGGAATATGTGTTCACTAGGGTATAAAGTGTATTATATAGCAGTCACAAGAGTGTAGTCTGTAAATTGAATAGTGGTCACAGGGTTGTCAAATGTGTTGTATGGCAGCCACTAGGATGCAGTCTATAATTCATTGGGACCACTACAGTTTGTGTTTAGTGTATGGCATTCATTAGAGTATTTATTAGTCTGGAAATCATTTATAATTATTCTTAGTCAATCATGTTTGTATTTTTTTTTTTTTGTAAAGGAATAGGTACTTAAATGTTATACCATAAAATGGGAAGAGGCAATTTTCTAACTCATCCAGGCCACCAAAATCGTTTGTTATGGCCCTGCACTCTATGTAATATGTAATAGTGTTGTTCCCACCTCTTACAACCTGGAAAAAATGTGGGACAAAAAAATAATTTGTGTAACAAACACCATGTACTCAAAATATGTAAATATCTATCTATATCTATATCTATATCTATATCTATATCTATATACATATATATATACACACACACACACACACCGTATTTTTCGCTCCATAAGACACACCTAGTTTTTAGAGGAGGAAAACAGGAAAAAAAATATATATATAATTTTTTAATGAATTGTACCCCTGCAGCCAGCATTCATAGTACCTCAGACAAGCCCAGGCGTTGAATGTATTCCCATCATGTGTCCAGCTCCCCCCCCCCCCCCCGACCCCCCCCGGTGTACCACCCCC
>WWET01000724.1:258819-286512 GCA_011038615.1 Limnodynastes dumerilii | reverse complement strand
GCGGTAATTCAAACTTTGTGTTTGGTGCTAATTTGCTTAATTAAAAAAAAATATATATAAAAAATTAAAATTAAAAATTGTTCCCTTCATTCGGCCTTAAATTTAATCAAAATAAAAAAAAATAAAACGTAAACCACAACTAATTAACATGTTCACAAAAAGGAAATGCTCGTCCGTCCATAATGTTTTGCATCACGGACCCTGTGCATATAGCGAACGTATATCCTATCCTTTAAAAAAAACCAGAACATTGGGCCTCTTAAACATCTCTATATACTATTTACACATATCTACTCAGTGTCACAATGCAGGTACAACAAACCAGACTTCTAACATTGATAATATTAACAACCCTAAAGCCTAGTCCTAAATCTGGACGTCTTTAAAAATAAAAACAAATTTAAAACAAAAACGAACGCAGCAGTCATAAAACCTCCCTTCTGAAACATAAATTAAAAAGGAATGGCATGTCAAGAAGAAAAATTTTGAAATCTTGGTAATAAATCAAATATACAGAGCGATTCCTTCAATATATACATATTTACAAAACATGTTTACATTTAGAAAATAAACGTCTATGAGGAGGACCCTAGCACTCTGCTTATATATATTTCTTTTTTTTTTACATTTATTTATTAGTTGTTTTTTTTTTAAAGCAGAAGGTAGTCTTTGACAGTTGCTATAGAAAAAGTTTAATCTCAAGGCACTTGTCACATACATCAATACTGCAATCCTAAAATAAAAATATATAACAAAATTAACCATAATAATAATAATAAAAAAAGACACTTTATATGCCACTGTTCAAGGATCTTTATCTCGCATTAATGATGTTCTCGTCAAATCACTCATAAGGCAAAGTTTGCAGAACTAGCACTAGAAGCAAAATAACGAACGCAGCGTATGTGAGAAGGGCATAGATTTCTATACCACTATGCCTGGAAAGGGGTTTCACAGACGTTCACTGGACAGAAAATGGGGTGGGGTTTGGTATCACAAAATAAGTTTACGTCACTTATATTTGTCAACCAGAAGGGTTGGACGCTTATTAAATTATAAACCATAAAAACAAAAATATCTTGTAAACAAATGTACAATCCTTGCGCAAAATATATTATACATGATATAATGAAAATATAGACCCTTTCGTCTTAACTTGACTTTGAGGACTTAAAGCAAATGTTTTTGTTTAGTTTTTTTTTATAAAAATAGCAACTATCAAAGAACTTTTCTTTTGTCTTTTTTACCAGTCACAAATAACTTACAGAAACTAAATAGAAAAAAAAATAAAAATAAAAATAAAGACTTTGTACATAATCTAAAGAAAATTAACAGAGTCCAGATTTTAGTCCTGAACCACTTGTCCAGAGGAAAAAAGGGCTTGCGAGCATCGCCGAAGACCCAACAATAGTTGAAGGGTGGATTAATTGGAGATGAATTCTGTTTCACTCCTCGTTCCATTCGTAGCAGAGGCACAACGGCCTTTTCTTTGTACAAACATACGGCTTTACTTCCTTCAGTGCGGTGAATTCACATTTTTTACACATCTGTTATCCACTTTGTCAGGACTTGTCCGATGTGGTTTCTTAATGGGGGAGCTTTTTGAGCAGTCAATATCCCCTATGCTCGTGTAGGTCTTTGTGTAAGATTGAGAGGAGAGGCACTCCTCCTCCTCTGTGTCCTCCTCTTTATCCACCACATCCTCTTTCACCCCTTCTTCAGGGGAAGTTCTGTTTTGATTAAGAAGGTTTTTGCATTCATACTGAATGTCTTTATAAGGCACCCCAATCGGGTTCCGTATAGGATTTAAAGGCTGGCGTTGGTTATTTGTTTCATTTTCTTGGCAAATTCCTCGCCTTCTCTCTCGTTCTTTTCTTCGCTTTCTCATCCACCAGACACATATGATTATACACGCTACCCAAACAATAGCAAAAACGACACAGAGAATCGGGATGAGATAATCTACAAAGAAAAAAAAAATTCAATGGTATTAGACAGCAGAATTTAAGAAACTTCTTTAGACGTTTGACAGATTAGATATATTTGGTGAATAAAGGAAAGCAATAAATCGATTTGGCAAGACACAGGCAGTAAAGTTGGCCACACTATACAAGGTCCCTGGCACCCGACAACATACTCCGTGCCCACTGTAAGATGGCTACAAACTTAGTGATAATCAGGGTAATAAGCTGTTTTCCCTACTGCTCTAAGATTATAATAGGATTATCAGGGAGCTGAGAGTTTTTGGACTAATTGTTGAGGTTCCAACGAATCTGTTCTGGTCATACACTGCATGACAGTGAAGCTATAGGAAATAAAACTTCACACGTAAAAAATCAGGAAGCCAGTTGTAGAATTTCAGGCAGCTACTTCCTGTTCCTCTACTTCCATATTTATTTTGGAAAGTTGAGAACAAGCTACTATTTTTGCAACAATGATACTATTTTCGATTGTTTTCCCAACTTAAGAACATGTCAGCATAACAGAAACAAACAAACAAAAAAGTTCCATCAAAGCAAGAAATTTACCCACCCGATGTGGAGCCATCTACTACCACGGTTTCAACTTTGACTTCTGTGACCGCCAACATGACCGTACTGTTTTGCCGTTTGGTAATGGCGATGACAATTGTGTTTGCAGCACTTTGAATAAGATGATTGTCTTTATTATCTACTTCGGAGACAAATAACTGCAAAGACAAATGAGAGAAATGTTATAACACCACATCCTGGTGTACTGTAAAAGTGTATTGTATTTAAGGATAAATTATTTTGAACAGTCTTCTCTCCATTAGACTTAGAGAAGCCCTGAAATATCAATTTTACTGAAGACCTCTCTTTTCCAACCAGAATTCACTATTGATCTAACCTAACGGAGAGGATCTTTCAACAGAAAAATACATTTTAGCAATATATAAATATTCTGAAAGTCAATGAGAATTTTGGATATCCTGGTTTTATACTTACTACTGCAACCTCCACTGCCTTCTCTGCGGAGGAGGACACATCACACAGAACTATGAGCTGTTGGTCTTTGGAAACTGTTCTTATTGACGGCAAATATCGAATCTCAGAGCAAATGTTTTCAACTGTAGTTCCCTTAAAAATATATATAAAAAAACCCAGCAATCATTAAGAATGGCATTTACATACAGAAGTCCTGTACAAGAGACATTATTGAGCAAACACATGGCAACATGTAAATGAAAACTATGCAACTAAAGGCCGCATGACTAGATGACATTTACCTGCGGAACTTTTTCGCTGTTGAATATTATGGTTATCCTGGCACAGTTATTATCCAGGTATCCGCTGTTCGGCAAACATTTAATCGCATGAGACTTGTCGGGAGCACTACACTCTCCCCATTCTTGGCATGGCGGCTGAAAGCATTTTATGGGAGAGATCTTGGGCTCACATTCCTGATCTTGGGGACATTGACTTTTGTCATTAAGCTTCTCCAATAGACAAGGCTTACGGCCACACCAAGTCTAAAACAAAATGCAAAGATAAGATCATGTAATGCAACGAGATTAAAAACAAACACCACTAAGGACTCCTATTATGTAGCTCTCATTTATATAATATCATTCCATTTAGTGGTCCATAACTAAGTGCTAGATATGTCCTGCTCCCTGTATCTGTAATAGCTTCTCGTCTCCCTTTTTTCCTTTTTGGTCGCCCCTCCCCCTCTCCCCTTTGTGTTTTTTTTTTCCCTGATGTTTGTCTGTTACTAAAATTTCCTATATTGTCAAGAGTTATTGCTGGATATGTTAGCAAACTGTTTACTGCATACATTTTTCTGTATTGAAATGATATTTGTATGACTTGAAAATTTTCTATAAAAATTAATGTTGAAAGAAAAAAACAAAAAAACAAAACAAAACAAAAAAACAAGCACCACTGTAACCAAAACATAATCCAAACTGTCTACATATCTAACAAACATTTTTTTTTATTTAGCGGAATGGGATACAAAAAAAACCCAAAAAACAAAGAAACCTTATTTTAATCCTAATTTTTTTTTGCCTTTGATGACCTTTGCGCTAAAGAATGAAAAAACTCAAACATAGTATAAGAAAAACTTGGTTTACGTACGACTTACTAGTCGTAATGTTGGAATTTATGGATGTTATTAATTGAGATTCATTATAAGATTAAAAGAACAGCAACAGTAAAGTCATAAGTGAAAGGGAAAAATAAATGTTTACAGTTGCGTATTAGGTGTTTTTCACTGGAGTTATTTTACACCTCTTCTAAAAACAAAAAAAACATACATAACACTCATTTGTATCAGACAAAGTAACAGAGGAAATGTTGCCTAAAGTCCATAGCTTAATGCAGACACAAAATAAAAAAGTCACACAATATAAACACCCCCACAATCATTATACACACACAAGTCATATCTTGCAGAGACGTTATGTGCCTTTATTTACATTCTATTCTGTACATGAGAATTCCATATCATAATATTGTATAAACAGACATGGATTTAGGAGTTTCAAAAAAGCTACAGAACCCTAATACAACAGCTTACAGTAGGATGAACATGATAATCCATACCTTGGTACAGTCGATCACTCCATCCAGACAATGACAGCTATTACATTCCTCGTCCCACTTGCTTCCATGGGCGTACTGCATTCCTTTCAGCCAGCAGGATCTTCCAGAACCAATCACTAACGGATGAAAATAAAGATGTTACAGAGGCACAGAGGATCTTCTGCCCAAACAAAATTATTCAACATACAACAAAAAAGGAAAAATTTAAAAACAAAGCAAAACAAACCCCTACACTTCAAAATTAATTCAACATATTATAGAGTCCCCAGCAGTTAGCTGGATACTACAATAATTACCTTCCTGGCATCGTGGACCAGCACGTCCTGAAGGGCAGGTGCATCTGAAGCCATTTATTTCATCTATACAAGTGGCACCGTATGCACATGGGGAAGACTGGCATTCATCGATGTCTACAAAAGACAAAACAAAATTCTAAACAAAACAATGATACGGCATTTGGCAGGCCCTCCTTTTCTACATAATAAACTGCAGTAAAACATGGCTGAGAACTCTGGGTATACACAGTGTGCAATGCACAGAGATGGCTGAACACATGCTATAAGTGCACCATTTGAGCTAATTCACATACGTATAAAAAGTAATTTCCATTGCTAAAAAGGGTTTGTATGCTAGACAGACTGCTATGTAAATCTACTTTAAAACGTAATGCAATAGGAAAATTCTTGAGGTACAGTTAGAGTCTGAACCAGTTAGCTTGTGGGTTGAAGTCAACATTCATTATACAGGTTCCTAATGAATTAATAGGGTACAAGTAAATCCTTGGAGTGCTGTACTAACAATACCTCCAATCACATTGATAAGTGGGCTGATGACATCATCAATGTGTACCCTGGTTGAATAATAATACTTACTGATTCTACAGTCTGGGCCAGCAAATCCAGGTGCACATTTACAACGAAACCAGTTTACGCCATCAATACATATACCACCATTGTAACTGCAAAATAAATAAATAATATAATTACAAAATGAAGGGTTTGGTAATGGGTAACTCCATTACAACAGTGAAGTTTCTAAGCTGATTATTTATAGTTTTTAAAGATATAAAAGTGGATCTAAACAACCAAGACACAGGGCTATATTTTTACAATTCGAATAGTCTGGATTATTCTCTACAAAAAAAAAGGGGGCGGGGGAGGGGGCTAACACTCAACTACTGTATGTGAACCAAAACAGATGTCTAATCCCAGTCTGTCAATGAAAAGCATCAAGTTAAAGATATTGAAAGAAAAACACTTACCAAGGGTACGGATTGCAGTCATTGGTATCTATAATGGGGGAAAAAAATAAAAAATTAGAAAACTGCTTATGTCCAAATCTAACCCAAATATTTAAAGTGGTTAACATTCTTTTTAATTGTGAGTTCTTCAAAAGGATTTCATTGCACTTGTAATCCACACATCTCTTACAGAAAGTACTTAATAATGCTCTTTTAATATGCCCTATTGCTTGTAAGCTCATATTTCCATAAATTTATATAAGAACTAAATAAATATTAGCCAACATGTGCTTGGCTAGGTTTACTAAAAGTTATAAACAGTAAAAAAGGGGAGCGGCTGCCAACAGCAACCAGCCTAAAAGTTAGCAGGAGTCTGATGGGTTGCTATGGACAGCCTGCATTGATGCTAAAGGGAAATAAAAACACTAAAAAAAACTACAGCACCGTGATCCGTTTTGATTTCACATACTAAAAGCTGGAACTCGGGAACGTAACATTTTTTCTGGCCATAAAGCTGAGAAACACTCCACACAAACTTATTGGGAAGAACAAATTGCACAACCTCAGCAAAGGCAAAAGTCAGGATTAATTTATAGTAGTAATAGTAAAAATACACATACATACATACATACATACATACATGTATATCTCATTCCACATCTGCTTCCTTCACAGACTACTAGTACAAAACACAAGCTTCTTTTTCATAGCCTTCAGCTATGTCCCATCCCAAATGAGTCAAGTATGTTGGCAAATAAATAAAAGGATAAATCATGTTACGAGACACACCCTATGACCTAAAGGTATAAAAAGAAGCAAAGGCTTACTTACTCTGCGTGCAGGTACGGCCCTCCCATCCTTCTTTACACATGCAAGAGAAGGAATCTCCATTGCCCACGCAAGTCCCTCCATTTGCACAGGGGTTGGGAAGGCAGCTGCTGTTCTTGGCTGGTCACAATAAAAAAAACAAGTAGAGGTTATTTTACCATCTATTTTTCCTCCAAAATCCAAAGTGTAATAATAAGTGGTAAGATACAGCAGCAAGAACTGCACAAAAAACTTTGCTTCTGTTAGAGGGGTGCTTGCCTTTAGTTTCGTTTCCTTTTGTATTGGTGGAATGTTATAGGAATGTTCATTTATAACCTAAGGGAACATCAGCTGAGGTAACCAATGCCCTTAGTCATTCAGAATTGTAAAGGTCAGGTTTGTGATATATTCATTAAAGCTTCTATCAAAAGAGGCATTTCCCTACTCAACCAACCAGGTTGTAGCCATCATAGATCAATAATAGGTACAATCTGGTTTAAAGGGTTTATAGACTACCCCATTATTTGAGCCAAGGTTCTAGGTGGAAGATTAAAACAGAAGCATACAAGTAGTATGTTACAACAGTACATTATAGAAAAAAACACTATGCAAAAAAAATATATATATAATTAATTATTACTATGCAATAACACAACACCAATAGACAAATCAAATGGCAGAAACAGCCAACTGATCCTTACTGTGCTCTTTGACCAAAAGTTGAATGAATCCAGCAAGAGTAAGAAAAAAACAAAAAACACTAGTTCAGAACACAAAGTTGAGAAGATGGAGAGTCATGTTATTTGTTGGCTTAGTAACCTTGAATATTCGTGTACAGATGAAGCACCTTCCTTTTTATATATGGCCAGCATGTGACAGACTTGCCCTCCAAGTTTGGTAGAAATTCCATTCAAACCAAAGTGCATGTAACAAAATGATGATACCAAGCCATTCAAGAGTGGAGATCCCAGTACAATATATTTCAGTGTACTATCCTCTAGATCAGGGGTTCTCAACCCTGTCCTCAAGTACCACTAACGGTCCAAGTTTTTGAAATCTCCTTTCTGGGGGTGAGCTCATAACTGACAGTTACATTTTGAAAGCGTCACAGGTTTTGCAGGGAGACCTACAAAACATGGACCTTTAGCGGTACTTGAGGACGGGGTTTAGAACCCCTGCTCTAGAATATGAAACAGCACTGTACATACTGGACCACGAAACAACAAACAGACAAACACACAGATAAAATAAACTGCTTCAGCCCAGTCTAGAGTGATGAGGGGGAACATTTATATGTAACACATGATACAAAGATCACTGAACACAACAAGGGCAAGAATCATTCTTACCAAGGTTACAAGTGGCTCCTTCCCATCCTGAAGTGCAGAGACAACGAAAGGTGTCGCCAGTATCATAGCATGTACCCCCATTGCTGCAGGTATTGGGGTCACACTGATATTCTCCTGTTGAGTAAATTAAGTATTAAAAATATAATTAAATGAATCTTCTTTAATGCTACATTGTTTACACAATAAAAACAGGAGAGAAGATCTACCTTGGCAAATGGAACTATATGCTCACAAATTACAAGGCCATCAGGCTAAGAATGGCAGTCTGCACCAGAGGGCCACCCTAATTGTCCGACTATACAAGTTCACAGTAACACAGAGAAATGCTATAGGAAAGATTTTAGAACTTACGTGAGTGGCACGTTTTGCCTTTCCATCCGTCTTCACACTGGCAAACAAAATCATTTATCAAATCAATGCATCGACCACCGTTCTGACAAGGTTTTGGATTGCAGTCATTGTAGTCTGGTAAAAAGAAGCACCAAAAGTTATTTAAATGTATGCTGCAACAATACATAAAAAAAGAAATATATATTATAATAAAACAATAAAAAACAACCAATCAAAAAATGGAGGTGTCAGCAAGTTAAGAGACCTATTGCAATTGGTTAATAAAAAAAAAACACTAATCAATTAAAACAATTTGAGAATTTACAGCACAACTTACTTATGTCACACAATTCTCCTCCCCAACCACTTGGGCAAAAACATCTAAAAGAATCAATTTCATCCGTACAAGTGCCACCATTTTTGCAAGGGTTTCCAAGACAGTCGTTGATATCTAAAATACAGATTAAAGAAGTCTTGTCTTTAAGACTTAAGGAGAGGCTTAAAAGCATTTTATGCAGTTAAAAAATAAGCAATATAAAAGTAAACAGCATACGGATGGAATAATGCAGAAACATTTTATTAGACACTTACTTTCATGGCAATATGCACCAGTAAACCCTCGATCACAGGAACAGGTGAAATTCCCACCAGGCCGACTAATGCAACGGCCGTGAGGCCCACAGACATTAGAGGAGATGTAACGGATACCTTCCTGGGTGGCATTAGCAGAAATCGCTATTGTACAGCTGTCTATGACTAAAAATAAAAAGAGGGACACATTAGTGACACTGAGACATTGCCATCAGCTGCAAAATGTTCACCGTGGAAATAAAAAAGCCAAAACAACCTTAGAATGGGGAAACCACTAAAATTAGAATGACAAAATAGCAGGCCGCTACTAAAAGATATACAAAAATGTGCACAACGCAGTTTATAATCCTTTCTAAGTACGTCTCTGCATATTACGACACTATAGGGGCACTTGATTGCAAATTTTACATCTCCAGTTACCTTTGCAAGAGCCATTTTTGCAGTGGTCTTTAAGATGTGAACAGTTTTTCCCATCATAATCGTCAGAGCAGGCACAATAATAATCACCGCCTACGTTGTAACAAGGTGCTTTATTTTGGCAAGGATTTGGGTCACAAAAATCAATATCCACCTAAAAAAAAAAAATTATAATCATTAGAATGTTAAATATTACAGTTACATCAATATCAAAATCACCGCCAATATCTACATCTATCAAACAAGCCTGAGGCATTTTAGTACAAGTACAATTAGGTATTGTCAAAATGCATATATACAAAATCCAATCATCCAAAGGCCACAAATGCCTTTTGACAAGAATGGCATGGTTAGCCAGTCCTAGCTACAGTCTTCAGTCAATTCCAGACAGCCACAACACAACACTGAACCGGGTACACACTTGTGAAACACTTTGCAGATCCAACTCCATACCAGACTGTTTACAGACCTACAGCAGATAAGACTCCCAATACACGATACACGCTTGTCCGATTTTACAGTCGACCTTCAACCTGTAGTTGCTCAAACAACTGCCTACCATACACATTTTTTGTATGACAGCCCTCAAAGGCGGTGCTACATGAAATCAGAATAGGGAGAAGTATTGGACAAAAGCAATCACAGGAGCATACGCCCTTACCAGGATAGGTGATTGGGTCACCGAATTTATAAGCAGGTGCAAAAAATTACTTGGTACGACCAGGATTGGATGTTACGAGCAGTCGTGTGAGCATGCACATTTATCCAAGGTCTGACAAACTGGACGGGTATTGCATAAGTGCTTACCCAGATTTAGGTGTAGAATTACTAAAGAATCATTAAAATACTAGTTTACATTTCAAACACTCTAATATGAAAGTTAGCAAAGTCAAGAAAAAAGCCTCATGGCAAAATATCCAAGGACGTTTTTCTGTAGGACATACCAAAAACATCACTTCAAAAGCAACGGCAAAAGCAAGATTTGTAGCTAGTAACCACTCCATTAGGAAAGAAACAATAGCCGAGTAGAAATGCATTTAATACAGCCCTCTTTCTACAGATTGAGGGTCTGTCTGCAATCACTATTAGAACAAAAATGCCCAACTTAAACAAATGGTAAAACCATGTAAACCTTTATGCAGTTATGGCCTTTTAAGGTAGTCCACCTTAATAAATGGGCTTCAACTTGTCGTGACTGGTTATTGAAGCCAGACACAAGTTTTTGTCATAAACCTAAAATGCAGTCATTTTCGGGGTAACATTTTCTTCAACCCGGAATTTGTTTTGAAATCCGTCAATGCACATTCTTGCACACTTTTATCAGATTACGATTAATGCTATTTTTTCTGTTTATAATAATTGTTTAAAAATGTTAGATAAAATACTTTAAAAAAAATAAATAAAATAAAGATCACCACCTCCTGAAGAGCTTGGTTTGGATTATTGAGCTTTTCAAAACTTGAAACAACAAAAAAAAAAAGAATCCTATGAAGGAATCCAGCTGTCTAAAGTCTTTAAAATAACTAGCAATCAGTGAATAAGCAGACATGATGCAGTCAATGTTGTCACTGTTTTCCATTAATCAGAGTTACTGCATTCTTGTCAATAATGTTCCAACCCACAAAATGGCTGCATTTGTATGTATCTTGTTTAAAGCTGTAACTTGATCCAAGCTATATGTTCTACACACATAAACGATCCAAGCAGGAATTCCTACCAAGTTAGTAAAGTTGGAAAAAAAAAACCCTAAATAAAATTTCCCCATCTCCTATAACTTGCAGAAGCTTGGAAATGCAGACAAATACATTAAAAGGAAAAAATAAATAAATAAAACAGAGGGAAAACTTCTTAGCGGGTTGTTTGGGACCAATAAGAAGTGACGATGCAACTTCAAAGAAACCTTTGGCTGCCACCTCCCTGATGTGAAGCAGTCCTTGCTGTACACAATGTTAATAATACACCCGGGATTTATGAAAAGAGATTTGGCAATGTACTTGTACACACATTTATTTTTTTTCTTATTTTTACAAACTGAGCTGTTCTGAAACACAGAAAGTTACACCTCTGCCTCGGTATACAACATTCCTACTTTCTTCTGAAGCCGAGGTTCTTAACTTCTTCATGACTGGATGGTTTAAACCCCACAACTTAAAACCACAGGAGCTCTGTAGTTAGTACTCCGCTGTATCTCAAGACCTGATTCAGAGTATTGCATCCGTGTGAAATTCACAAGTTCTACAAGCGCTAGCATGCCTTATCATTCATGGTCACGCTTGTGCCTGTAGTTCTACTACTGACAGTCTGCCCTGTCGATCGGGACTTTATTTATTTCTTACACATAGGTTGCGGCGATGGGGCAGGCGGGCTGAACGGGGCTTTTTTTTAACTCAGGCGGAGGAAGGGCTTTATTTTTTACAATGTTTAAAAAAAAACAAAAAAAACAATTAAGGCTCCAACTGGTTTTTTACAGTATGCGCCTTGCACATCCGCATACTACCCTAAAAAAAATCACCCTACATGCTATTCAGAGTGGGCTGTAGGATACACGGAAGGGCATCCTAGAATATCCCGTAGGCAAATTAGTTTGTGCGATTCCGCATCGCACATAGCCGGAACTCTGAATCCGGTCCTAAATAACGGAACGGTTCAATTTACTGAATCTACGACGTCGTGAAATGTTAGGGTGTAGAACTTAATATTTGAATTTCTTTACCTGCTTATTTTCCTACAGGGCATACTATAAAAGAGAAGGATTCCTTAAAGAAAAACATTAGGTTTTCCACAAAACACTGTTTACAAGTGATTTTCAGTGCTATTCCACTCTATTGTGTAGTAATGAAAACCGTCTTTTAATAGGCAGGAACCCCACTAACATGAAAGACTCTAAAGAGGGGAAGATTGAAATAAGGTGTGCACCAGTTACTCGTTCACCCTGTTACGGCATGTCCACCATTATTTTCACTGATGATTACACAAAAGAGATTTCTAATCTTTAAATCCGTCATTTACCTAGCAGCCTCCATTTTCTTACTAGCCCAGGCAGGCAGCCTGGTTGACAAGAAAACCAGCCACATTGAGGCTATGGTGAGAATTTATCCATTAAAAAGCTAGTTCCCTCAAAACTAGGCTTCCCCGTAGGCTTCATATACCAGTTGCAACTAAAACGGAGGCTTTAACAAAATGTAGGCAGCTTTAAAATATAGTTGGTCCATATTATACTGGTTTTCTTAACTAGTTACTTGATCTAAATTTATTTGAAATTGCAACTAATGAATGTATATCCTTGCACAGTATCAGAGATACATCATGGTCGCCCAGGCAGTCATTTTGATCTAAGACCATTGTAAGTTCTTGAAGGTACTATATGGAAAAAAAAAAATATATATACATCTACCCAATAATATACAAATGATTCCAGGTATTAGCTGGTTTGCACACAAACAAACAAAAAGCAAATACCATTAAAAGAATCAATAGAAGCCTCTACTATAAGAGAAATTAAATTAAACATTAACCAGGGTGGTTTCTAAAAGGCAACAAACATTCACCAATAAAATAGTTCTGTAAAGTGCAATGCTCTAGTCAAAGCTTGTTTAGAACACTTCCATATTTAAAGACCGGAAAATGTACGACTTCAGCCTAGCATATGGATGCTGCAACATATCAAGTGTTAGGTTTGCAAAAAGTTGTCCACGTTTTTACTGGGAATTGGAATTTACAGGAAGCGTAAGATGTATTGCAGATTATCAGGTTGTTAAAGAATGTTGGGAGTGGTGAAAAAAAAAATCCTTTCAACAGACCAAAATTTGCAGCAACATGATTACAGATACAACAGACTTAATAATGCCCAGAGAGGAATGTTTTATTTGTGCTAGCATGTGTGATTGAAGTTTAACACAAAATTGAACAGAGCTCAAGGACAAGAAGAAAAATGAAATGGAAAAAAAAAACGCTCTACTCTTCGCTCTAAGCCTGTGAGAAAAACTAGCATTTTCTTTTAGCTGTTCTCCTATCAGCTGCATTCATATGCTTCCTTTTGTAATATAAATTTCCCTTTCCAGTTCAAGTTTAATAGTATGTAGTGAGGATACAGACAAGAAAGGACAAAACTTCCTGCGATTCACATAGGTTTTTAATCTGGTTCCTTGATCGTCTACATTAAAGCAACAACAAAAATGCACAATAAAAGTAGCAAAAGCAGAAAATGTAAAAAATTTAAAAATGTAAAAAAAGAAATAAAGGACTATATCCCTGTCCGATAAAAAATTCAAGAGGTATCTTCTCTTAAAAACAAAAAAACAAACAAACACCAGAAGGATCAACTAACTACAAATTAAATCACAGAACTGGAAGTAAAATGTAGCACTGGATCCAGAAACCAGATTCTTCTCTATTTCCAACAGCAGAGCAGTGCTGCGATCACAAATGGGCATGCCTTTGTTTTAGAATGAAAAGTCTAGGCATGCCCTTACGAGCATCGATCCAGTCATTTCAACCGGTGCGGTTTTACATTTGCAGGAGTTAGAAAAAGTTTAAAGACCTTGGCTATAGGGAGTTCTTTGGCACAAGGGAAGTGGTTAGCAGTGTGGCTGCTTGGATTGGTGAATACTGCAGTCATGTGATAGTGGATCCATATGCAACCATTGATTAGGGATCCAATTGTTTTTTAACCAGGTCTTAAGATCTGGTCCTAACACACAAAAGGGTAAATGCACAACACTAATAATACTTCAATTTCTAACAACCTATCAGATTATTATTCTGGCAATGAGACATGAAGGCTGGAGCAGGAGAGTTGAGCGTATTATGAGAGAGAACGCACTATATCCAAGTGTTCGGACCTGATTTTTCTGCAGATCACATGACAAACGAATGTTTGACACAATATAAAGCAATCGTGTCTGCTGCAATGATACCTGATCTACACAAAATGCAAAACATAATTTGATCAGATCATTAAAAACTTTCAGTTTTACCAAATAAAACAATGTTAGAATGTCGTCCCATATATGCAGTGTGTACACCGTTCCCATTTTCTTTAAAACAAAAGATTCCTGCTTTAGGGCCACCTTTGAGGGAATGCAAACTCAAATTGTTGTTGGCACAAAGGGTTATGGGAACGGAAAATCCCAGATCTGGTGATAATTGGTGTGTAGTATGTATAGATGAATCGTCATGCTGATGGGGACTTTATAAAACTATGTAGTGTGTATGCAACTTTAAGTGATGTAAATTGGCAATATATAGACAGACTATTAATAAAATATTTTCTTGGGACGAATTGTGCACTGCATTCTTCAAATACGCCATCAAAGCGCAAAGTAAAAACTGGTTTTGTATCAATTGTAAGACTAATTTAAAATAAAAGAAAACACCCCAATTACATTATAAAAACATGACCTAAATATAAATCTTTCACATTTGCAGAAATAATTTGTCGAGGCTGATGTCACCATGGTAACCACTCGTTCATCTTTCTCTGACTAGCAGGATAAATAGCATGGCACAGGACCAACGTCCCGGTCCTAGGTATTCAGGACAATGCCATGCACAAGAAAGAATTTAACTTTCACATAAAGGGATTCAATTAACTACATTAACATCATGCATATATAAAACCTATCAGCAGGCGATCTGTCCTTTAGAAGATACGGTCAATGCTTTGCCACCAGTGTTGAGATCACAGACATTAAATAGCCCATACATAGATACACAGGACAGACACGTGAAGCAGGCTTTACCTCGCATGTGGTGCCAGCATAGCCAGGGAGGCAGCGGCAGTGGAAACCGTTGACCAGGTCATCACAGACTCCACCATTTAGGCACGGGTTACTTGCACACTCATTCACCTCTATCTCACAGTTCTTGCCAATAAATCCACGAGGGCAAAAACAGCGATATCCGTTTGTTTTATCCTAATAAAGAGAAGGAAAGATAATTGCAAGTATCCAGACAGCTAGAGTAAGTAGGATATTTCTGGTCACACAAAGCAACAGCGAAACTTCCTTTTTCCAATGTAAAATTGACAGTTAACCTGCAGCCACTAAACGGCCAACAGGTTTAATGGATTGACTTTTACTCAACACCTGTCAAATAGAATACTGTAATGCTGACACTCATGGTAAGAGAAAAAAAAAAGGTCCCTGGAATCACCCCTATATTTCACATATAATAGAATACAATTCGATAGGAGGTGCTACTCGTGGCAATAGTAATTTCACTTAGAAAAAAAACCCAATAAAGTCATTTTTGTATTTTTGGAATAGTGCACATTGTAGAGTGGATTGTTTTTCCACAGTAGTCACTTCATAGAAGGGAATAATGGGTGTTTTTCTAACTGACACTCATGGTGTTTGGCATTATCATAACCATTTATTCCAACCCTAACCTCAAACCCAGTTACCAATTAACCTGCTAATTATTTACCTTACCAAATGATGCAGCTCAAGCTGGTAGGACAGAGGTTTATATAGGTTGAGCGACTGTCACAGAAGAGCAAAATAGAAGAGACAAAGCCATGGAGCAGACCGGATAAAGTGGACAGGAGGGAAAGGATGGGAAGAGAAGACGACAGAGTCGAGGGACAAATAAAGGATAGCAATGGATATTGCAGAGAAGGGAGAGGGGGGACATGATAGCAGCTTTCAAATACATCAAGGGTTGTGACCAGCTAGAGGAGGGTACCATTTTTCAAAAGAAAAGGTGTAATAGAACACGAGGGCATGGATACAAACTGGAGGGTGGTAAAAGGAAATGTATAAACTGGAGGGTGGTAGATTCAAAGGAAATGTGCGGAAAAATTACTTCACTGAAAGGGTGATAGATAAGTGGAATATTCTCCCATCTGAGGTGGTTGATGCCAGTACAGTAGAACAATTTAAACATGCTTGGGTTAAATATAAGGGTATCCTAAATTGTAAACCAAATTGAGGGTAAATAGGGTCTAGGGTCAGTATAGTTTTCAATAAACAAATGGGCAGACTAGATGGGCCATGTGGCTCTTATCTGCCGTCACTTTCTATGTTTCTATGACCAATGAAATGATGGTGTTGGCTGTCTCATTGTCAATATTATAACTGTAGCCATGGCGACCATAACTGAACTACAACAAATACCAGTTCATTCTAAACTGGAATACCCACATCAGTCATTTACCTATTCTCCTATCCCATCACACCCATACTAATGGCACTGAAAATTCCAGGGAATGCTATTTTTATTAGAGATAGAGATAAAGAGAAATGCAACGTAAAATCTGCAATTTCTGTCCAAAATGTTACTTAAAGAATTCTAAACCTGCACAACATTAATAGTTAGATTTGGTTCTGCAAAAAAGTAAAGAAACTCACCTTACAAATACCTCCATTTTTACACTGTCCATGGCAGTCGTCAATATCTATAAAACGAAACAATCACTTATAGGATACAGATCAATAGACCAGTTAAAGAACGAGAGCAAAGAAACGTAGAGTTACAAGTATTAGATAGGAAATCCAGTTTGTGTATATTGCGTGTCTGAATGGAGTATGGGGGTTAATGCAGTGATGGTGGTGCAATAATTCAAAATTGGGCAGAAAAGTGACTATGCTGGTAAAGTGGATAGGAATTTTAGCTTAGAATTAACCGTTCAATACTAACTGATGTCACAGTTTTTCCCTGTCCATCCTGTAATGCAGTTACAGTAATATCCACCAATCAGATTTTTGCAAGAAGCAGCATTAACACAAGGATTTCCCTCACACTCATTAGCATCTGTGAAACAAGACAAAAGAAAAATAAACACCATAAACACCATCCCAAGCACCAGGCAGAAAACACCCACAGATTAATTGACATCACATGCAGATTGTATGCTTGTTCATGCTACTCATTGCATTACACATACACAGACTCTTGCAATTACATGCTGTATTAATACTTAGTCAGAACCCAAACCATAGAAATTGTTAAATTCCATATAGGGAGAACAATACATAAATAGCCAAAAATGGCATATAGGGGTTAAAGGCTAGCCTTAAAATATGGATGGCCATAAACATATGCACTGAATAGCATAAACATTAAAACTGTAGATTCTAAGTAGGAATAATGGAGATGTTGGCCATAGATTGTAGCTATTATTTCTTAGAACGTAATAGATAAGTTATAGCTAAAATCTAACAGGCTGATGTATGTGCCAGTACTAAACCTTTGTTATCATATTATATTTATATTCTGTACCACATGCGAATACAGACTGTCTCATTTTGTAGGTTGAAACTAGTGAGTAGGAAAGTTGCACACTCCCAATACCAATTATTAACAAAAAATAAATACACAATTGACAAAGAACAAAAATGACAAAAAAAAAAAAAACAAACAAAAAAAAAAAAACACCGCCACCAGAAAAAAAAAAAAAAAAAAACACCGTCACCAGTAAAGATTAATAATAAAAACCCATCACCATAATTTAAACACATGATGCATGATTGATCAGATAAAACCCCCCAAACTGCACCCAGGATAGGACTTTGGAAACCCTAAATCAAAAAGGCGGTTTAGCTAAACTAAATGCATAAAATGTGACATGAGGAGTCAAGTTCGGTCATCTGTGTATAACTGTAAAATGTCACAAGAGATATATTATGGCTACGCTTCCAGGAATGACTTACCCAGCTGACAGGTGGTCCCGACCCACTGTGGTGGACAAATGCACTCAAAGCCATTAATAAGGTTTTTACAAATTCCTCCACTAGCACACGGGTTGGAGGCACATTCATCAATGTCTGAAAAGTTCAAGGGGAAAAGAAATAAATAATTGACACACACTCCTCAACATCCCCCTCCACCCCTATTAAACGCCTATTAGCATACAATTACTATGAAGCCAACAAGTGTAATTAGGAAAGTTTTTCCAAAAACATTATAAAAATGCTAAGACAGTTAGAGGGTTCCCTGCATTTGTTTACTGTGGGATACCCTCTGGCAAAGAACCAGACTACTGCCATGAATGGATTTATAATCCCACTCCCAACGTAATTACATTTATAAATAAGATATCTCTGCTTGTAAAAGCTAGTGGACAACACCCTCTTCTTTAAATGGCTTTCTAGTTCTATGTCAACAATTTTGCATTAGCTTGTTACATAAGAATTCACTAAAATGAAGTAAACTAAAGCTTTAAAAAAAAATGTATAATAAAAAGCCTGTTCATCTCACACAGTCTGTTAGAGGCTAGAACATGTCCAGCAGTCACTTAATGGTCCCACCAGTGCACTTATTCACCAGGCTAATGTCTACTAAATGGTAGAAGTTCCACTTATGGGATGCCACTACTTATTTAAAAGACTGAAAACAATCAGTACAGTAACAGGCACATATAAAAATAAAATACAAAGAAGAAACCAGAAGAAGAAAATGAATGGAATTCCTACCAACTGCACAGGTTGGGCCTGTCCAACCTGGTGGACAATGGCACTCAAATCCGGAGGAGACCTCATGACAGATACCATCATTTGCGCATGGATTGGAAGCGCAGGCATGTTCAGCTGCACAGCAAAAGATAAACAAAAAATACAAAACTTGTTAATAGAAGCGTTAACAACAAAAGCCTGCAAATGTGGAAAGCATGGCCATTTCCTTTATGCTCTGCTGGCACAGATAGGTAAAGAACTGGTAATTGTTGTGCCTGAAGCAATGGTCCCTGTGGAACTCTGGTGTGTCGTAGCGCACTAAACAGAGGTGGGTGTCAAAAATTCATGGCTGGCCCTTGGCCAGGAGCTGCAGGAAAAGAGGTCGTATTACGCTGAGGTGACCTCATATCTGTATTGTTATGCTACGTGTGTAACGTGTTCATTGAAAGAGAGAGAGTTAATATAAAGCAAACCAGAGCAGCAAGTGCAGCGCCAGAGGGGGATCACTGGTTCCCCCCTGATTCTAGTCTTGCGCACAGGGAAGGCCATCCTCCTCAGTCACCTACCTTAAAATTCCAGATCCATACTCATTTAAACTCTGTCAAATTCTGGATAGGGTGGTGTGACCCAGGCATACCTAGACTGCACACTTTGCATCTCCCCCCTCTAACAGCTCTTGCACCTACCCCATCGTCAGAACTACAAAGGGTACGGCTGTTTGGATCTCGCAGATCCAGATCTGTACAGAAATTGTGGTGTATGTACAATTACTTATTGATCAGAAAACACTGGAATGTACATTTAAGAATCTAAAGGTGCCCTTTACAGAGAAATTTTCTAAACCAGCAGCATAAAGTTAGGAGCAGAATTTGTATTTAAGTACACTTACTAACATGAAGGAAAGTAGTTACTATTGCTATTGTGATTGCCTAACATGGAAAAATCCCATTACATTCCACACACATTTTCAGTACAATTTATAGCTAACAATGGTAACATGAGAACAATAGATTATTAATAGTAATGATGATAATAATACCTATTTCACAGTTCTTTCCGGAGTAGCTGTCAGCGCACACACAGTGATATTTGTCTGGTTCGGTGTTCATACAAGTGCCGCCATTTAGACATGGATGGTGAGTTCCACAGTAGTTTAAATCTATAACACAAAATACACCCATTCTATATAACAGGCATTTTAAGTGTGCAAATGAATCTAGACTTAATCTTCCAGGCAGCAATCACACATACAGAACCTAGACTTCTACATTTAGACTTGTGCCACTTAATGAGGCCATTATATTAATGTAAACGCAGAGCACCTCCACACTGTGTGCGTACAGTGTCTTGGAAGAGGAAAGGATGAAAAACACTTGGCACTACGGGCAGCTGGGAGAAGACTCGCAATGCAGTGGCATACATGCCACTTGCCCAGAAAAAGGTTAAGACAACAATTTCTTTAAAGTTGTTGCAGTAAAACAACAGTGCAACAGGCATTCCCCAGAAATAGCCTGAGAGTCACACAAAGAACTGAAGAGCTGAAGAGCTGAAGAGGTTACACAACCATTATTGAATGCAGTTTTCATAGTATAGGGCATTTCTCTACAGTTTATATACCATATATAACCAAACCAATGAAACAAAATAAAAACAAATAATTCTACATAAGTATACATCAAAACATACATAAAAAAGGTTAGCCATTTAGGAACACAAAACAAGAGCACAAAGGGTAGATCATATGCTTCCATAAAATCACAATGCAACAACAATAGTGCAGAAGATCATTTAAACTGGTTGCAACGCATAAATAAAACAATCAGTAAACTACCAAGCAGCTTAGGATGCCTATAAATACAAATCTTCCTTAACCAGATTTGACAAACCGATGCGTGCAAATATTAAGCCAACCACGAAATCTGTGAGCGCCTGGGTCTTGGAGCAAGTTCTGATGGAACTACATCGTTAAGAGATTTATTCCCAGGCATTTGGGTGCAGCTGCTCCCTTAGAAGGCATTGTCATTGGCTACTTGGTACCAAGTCTCCTCTCCATGTCATGTAGGAGCAGTTCTTTCCTAGGTTACTTAAAAAAAACCAATGCCCCATCATTAGTCATGCATCAAGGCCTTTTTAGTCACCAAATCGGAACAAAGCAATTATAGGATATTCTGGAAGTATCCCATAGTATACAAAGCATTCGTCTCTTGGGATAGAATACAACATTCCTAATGCACAACTGGCTTTATACACAATATTTGACAGCAACTTCATAAACCAATGTTCATTTATGTATTGTTAAGCACTAATGTCCAAATGCTTCATATGAAAGCACAAAAATCCCTTATATACAATCTAATAAAGCAGCAAAACACTAGCATACTTTAATAGTGCAGATGACAATGAATCATTAAACCAATCATCTCATTACAACAATAGCATCTCTGTTAATAAACGGTGTGAGGAAGTATACCTTTATCGCATAGAAGGCCACCCCAGTTGGTCTCGCAATTACACTCCCATGGCAAACGACAACTCCCATGGACACATCCAGGGTAAGAAACACACTTGTTGCAGTAAGCACCTTGCCATCCATAGTGGCACCTAGGAAAATGAAATAATGCATGTTTAATATTAACATTTATGTAGTGGCAGTATTGTTCATCATAGTGACAAAACAGGAGGCTGTATACCAAAATTGTGCATTCCTTGTATACGGATTTTTGTTTTCCATCTAAACAAACTGTAGCTACATAACTGCAAAATTTGGCCTCACAGCTGGGACTGTTAAGAAATTGCTGGCTCTGATTCCCTTCCGTAACCATCAATTCCCCAGCCTTGCAAGCGAGCCTTCAGATCCAAATTTGAAAACCGGAAGTGAGGAAGACGGTGGGGTACAATTTGGACATCATGGACGTAATGTCACGGGAGGAAAGGATGGGCATCCTTACATTCTTAACTGTGCCAAAAGGGTAAGCTAAGGCCCATACACCCTTACCCAGGTTTCAAAATCATCCCCATTTTAAAGTGTCCATTTTTGGACAGTTTGAAAATTTTAATGTAGGGTCAGATTGTAAACATGTGCATGCAATTTGACTGGCCTTCCCTTACCCGCACACAAGGCTAAACACAGCAAGGATACAGTCTAATCTTTATCATCCATCACCATCCTACACATTATTTAAGACACCTTTATCAGCAGTCAATAATGGACTAGCATGGTTTTTAGAGTGTGTGGTAAAAATCCACACAAAACACGGCAAGAACATATAAATTCCCGAAGCAGCGTCCTGGTCAGAACACCTAAATGAAGCTTCTCAAACATTTCAGAACATACTTTTGGGCAGTATTGGTAAGAGGCTAGCCATTATGTTGTTCTAAAGAATGGAAGTGTTATTTCAAGGACTGGGGGGTGGGCAAAGACACAGCTGTCTTGTCAATTTTCACCAGAGTTATTTTAGGAACCTTTTCCATACAATGAGTGTTAAATGTATTCACACTGCTTTTGTAATGCAGACTCCTTGATTTTAATGACTTACGTTTTATAAAATAATGTAGCGTATAAAAAGAGGCTTTACGCCTCTTTTTACCTCTAGTACAACAATTATTAGACTTTTTATTGATTTTAAATTTACATGACCAACATAAACAATATTCACCCAGTCTACCTTTGTAAGCTGAGTTTCTGCAAAGAAATGTTTATATAAAAATGCTTTTAAACTTTGATCAAGCCCAGGTTAAGTTCCAGATAGAAAATATGCAAACGTGATGCATCACATTTCCACATAATATAAAGTTGCTTGTTACCACCACTACATGAGGGCATAAATATACTTTGCTTTTGGTCAGTACACACAGATACTAATTGGCTTTACTCTTACACTGTGTTTTAGATCTGGGCTAGGAGATATTCCCTCTCGACTCTAACACTATTTGCAATAGATAACATTTTCCTTCTCTGCAAATCAACATGGTTTTGCCCAGGTGTCACTTTCCACTTGATTTCCTCTTACTTTCAAAACCTCTCTCTATGGATTTCAAGAAGGTTCTAGATCTTCACACACAAGATTCACCAGGTCTTAAATAGAATTTCAATATCGCAACTGCATCAGTGTACACGGAAGGGCAAAGCGGTCTTCCTTCCTGGATCTCACACTCACAAACTATACAAATAAGGAGGATGCTTTCAGTAACATGGCTTCTTTTATGTCTCAGGTCCTAGATAAGCCTAAGATGCTATAGGTAAAGCCTGGGATTGAACCAACAATGGGAATGATAAACAAAACAAGCAATGAATAAATAAAAAATTTAAATTCCTCAATAGCAAAAACTTACAGAAGAGATCCCATTAAAGCATTCCAAAAATGCAGAGTATTCTATTATTATGTTTTAGAGGAAAGCCATGTTTATGAATCAAGGCTGTCAAGTCTAATAGCTCTACTATTATGGAGGAAGCGTAATTGTAGCCTTCCTCTACAACAGGAAATCTGCTGTGTCCTAATTTTACAGGTGATGGGCCAGCTTTAATTTGACTTCCTTATCGGAAACAGATTTACGCGATTCCCATGTCATTAGCTATGGCATCCGTATGAGTTTTAAAGAAGAAGTTTTTAGTGTCCTGCAATGTCCTATTGTTTCAGTCATGTCATCTTATAATAATACGGTTTCTTCCGGGGATGGCGTAGGGAGGTTTGGGGGTTGAGTAGCCATCTTAAGTTGCTTATAGTGACCTCATCCTGCACTTCCGTACTTGGTGGCCTTCATAAAGCTTTTCTGTCAGTCCGGTCAGTCCCCCTGTGATATGGTCAGGGACAGTTTAATCCCATTCCTGGCCAGACAACCTCAATGCAGTAACTGCGAGATAACCAAGAGTATTGGAAGTGACCTGAATCTAGACTCCTCTTTAGGACAAGATGCTGAAAATAAAATAAAACATATCTTTCACATAAAACTTCTGCTCAAAGATTTGATTTACTTTAGAATAAAATCCTACTGAAGTATACAACACATGGAGTTAAATGCCTGACAGCCCATGAAAAAGTGATATAAATGCACTAATTAGAAAATGTATTTTGTGATACGGCAGAATAAAATTAGCCACAAAAAAGGAAAAAAAAACACGACAGACCGTAGATGGAGGAAGAGAAATGAAAGGTCAAGTTAAACACATAATATCTGCATCCTCTCCTGTGTTGCAGTTCTAAATAGGAAACTTCTTTAGTGTCCTGATAATTTTGTATTTATGAGCAAATGGAATAATCAGTTTCTAAAACGTAAACAATAATCTGGAGTAAAACTGCATGTATGCATGAAATCTGTAATTCAGCCAGGTTCAGCATATCACATCTGATGGGGACAGTGTCCATGCACATTCAACATGGACTGTTGCTGTTGGCAACTAAACAAAACATCCGTTATCTGCATTACAAAAAACGATGGAAATCCCTTTGTTAAAAATGTTCCATTACCCCGTTCTGACCCTCCCAGGATACCACCATAATCATATTGGCTGCTCATTCAGAAGATTGTGGAAACAAAGTCATACTTTGGGAGGAGCCATACTTGACAAAATGTGTTTAATTTATTGACTTTCATAAGGGGTGTTTTGAACATTTGACATATGCAGTTGTCGATGATGAAATACTAATTTTAAGCTATCCTCGGCTACTGATCGCTATCTGCCACCACTGCAGACCTGACATAATAGGTGTTCTTATCTCTTCCAAAACATGAATAAATGAAAAAGTTACATTTCCAGAACAGATGGCTAGTCTTCGTATGATGTATAGGAGAAAGTGTTAATGAATACCAGAAAATCCATGTAAACATGTTTACAGCCAGAAAGCAAAATATTAATAATCAATTACATGCCTCAGTTTGGTAAGGTCAGTAAAAGCCTGTAAAACTATATACATACACATGTAGCTTTTATCAATCTGAAGGAAACAAAATAGGCGATCTTGAATCATGACTGATTACAGAGATTAGCTACAGTAAACAGCTTTCGGGCAGAGACCTAAAATGACTCTATGGAGCACTATGAACAAAAACGTCCTTTGAGTAAGCACATTAACAAATTGTAATATGGAGAACAGGCTGGAAACACAAACAGATAGCATTTGTGTAGTCTAGGTAACCTTATCAACTCTGTCTGCACCAAGACAATTATGACAAGCAAGACCTATTCTAAACATAATTGCGGAAGAGGTTTCATGGAGGTACAAAGTCATTCTTTAAATGGAATCCTTGAAACCCAGCTGGCATCTTGAATACAAGGAAGATGCAGGGGAAGGATACCGAATGCAACAGGTTCCGATGACAAAACAATATGTATTTTGTGTTTTCTTGTTTAGTACATAGCAGACTTGTAGGATAAAGGATGTAAAGAATGCTGCTCATCACAATGACATTCAACAGCCCTTAAACTGGTTTGTTTGATAATGAAATCCCACACCCAAAAAAAGAATTAGATCAATTTATATCAAATTCTCATGTTTAAAATGAATGAAGGAAGAATTGTTTCTGTAAGTCACAAACTTAAAGGTAAAAAATTAAAATACAAATTAAAAACACACACATGAAAGCTGTATTATTAAATATAAATGATCTATATACAATCTAACAGAGAATTCCTATAGGAGATAACATGGAATAATCCGTTCCAGTTAACAGATGGATTCCTGTTCTGTTCTTCTCAGATAAACAAGCTCAGTACAATAATTGCGGCTGCACTAGCCAGATGTTAATCAGGTTATAGGAAAGAATACTAGGATCAAAGGGAACACAGGCAAATTTTGATGAACAAAATAGAAACATTCCTTCTTTCAGGACCTTATTTTGCTAGATAAGCTGCCTTTGATGGAATGCTGACCAATACACTTGATCAAGCTGAAACAATCTTACAGCAGCTCAAACACAGCATAGACAAAACTATGCTTCCTTTTAAAAACCCATATGCAGTCAATTAAGAGGTTTACAATTAATTCAATGTTTTCCCCAAAAAACCTTCTTGTGTGTCTTACTAAGAGGAGTTCTTCCTTCAATACCATTACTCTATATGAGCATTAGGAAATTAGTATGTTCACTATTGGCCAACAAGCTTTTAAAAGTCCTGTCAGACTACAGTGGTAACAGGAGCCAGCATTAATTTGGCCACAATTTATGATCCCCAGCACTAGGCACTGCATCTTTTACATTTCATCACGGGCCTGCCATGATCCAAAGAAAGGAACCTATCCACACGAGCCCATGAAACCATTCATGGTCTCCTCTCCACACACACTTCTGTTCTATAAACATTATAAACATACAACATTGCCTTTAGTCAAACAAAACAGTTCAGAAAATTGGCACAAAATGGTGAAGCCATCGTCTAAATTCCACACTTATTTCAAACCAAACTTTTAGGGCCAAATTTACTAAACTGCGGGTTTAAAAAAGTGGAGAAGTTGCCTATAGCAGCCAATCAGATTTTAGCTGACATTCTCTAGTATGTAAAAAGAAAGTGAGAGCTAGAATCTGATTGGTTGCTATAGGCAACATCTCCACTTTTCCAAACCCACAGCTTAGTAAATCTGGCCCTTAATTTTTCTATGTGGCTGCACTCTAAGAATCAAAATGTGAGGAGTCCAAAATTAAGGTAGCAAATAAAGCAAACATCATTCTATGCCTATAGTAAAACAACCAAAACAGAATTTCATAACCCGAGTTAAAACACACAAATAAATGAAACTTGTTCCCCTTAAAGAATTATTTCAAATGCCAAGTCAAATTATTTATCATTTATTGAATTGAAATCCCTTTCCCCCCAAAACACCACCACCATTTAGAACTTACTTGCATTCTCCGGGAACAGAACATCCCCCATGAATTAAGTCACATCCCTGTTTGCATATAGCTAGAAAATAGAGAGAAAAAAAAGACAATTAAAATATGCAAATTCCATGGAAAGCTTTTCATCATTAGAATACAGCTGTCCAACTGGTGGCTAATGATCAAGACGCATTTGGTGGCCAGTACATTGCCAAACATAGGCCCTGATTCAGAGACTGAAATTAAGAGAGGAAAGTTACTCCTGGGCTAAACCATGTTGATTGCAGGGGAGTCATATTTCATTGGGTGCAAACAGTATTAGAGTTGAGAGGTGATATTTTCCAGCCCAAGTCTAAATTACAGTGTGATAGTAAAGCTGGTCAGTATCTGTGTACAGTAAGCAATTCAAAGATATATCCCTGCATGCAAAGAATACAATTAATTTGACTCCCCCTGCAATCAACATGGTTTAGCCCAGGAGTAACTTTCCTCTCTTAAGTTCAAGCTCCTTCTTAAGTCTGAATCAAATCCATACACTTGAAGGAATATAGATAACACATACCCTGTTTACATTCCTCCCCCATCCAGCCTTCCATGCAGGCTTTGTTTCCATTATGGTCACACGTGTAATGCCCGACAAAGTCATCCCTGGGCCGACAGAGCTTGTTGCATGTAACCCCGTAGTAATTTGGGTCACATTTGACTCTAATTTTCACATCGAAGTGAGCAACGTGGCCATGCAATGCCAAGGGAGTCCACTGGTCTTCAGGGTTGATGACTCCAGTATGGGGAACGCGATCAATCAAAAGACTGTCATCTGGAAGGAGATGTACAAATCAGTTATATTAGAAGAAACATGTTATGGCTCATTTGGTATTAATAGAGTCTATAAACACAAAAGTAGGAACTATCAGAAGTAACAATTATCTATCAAGCTGGATCAAAATCATACCAGACCCACCTTGTATTAGAACATAGCATTTCTCATGTAAACAGCAAATTCATTATTGCAAAAAAAATAACAAAAAATGTAGAGGGTTAAGACCCAATAAATCTGGGGGACGACGACACAAAAACACCCCCTGCCGACCAAAGATGTCCATTATGAGACAATTGAGCTAGATAAACAGAGCATTATAGTCACCTCTTCCCCAATGTATAATTGTGTAAAGTACAATGCAGTACTGAAAGGG
>WWET01000724.1:230603-242413 GCA_011038615.1 Limnodynastes dumerilii | reverse complement strand
GCCAAGAAAAAAAAAAAAAAAAAAAAAAAAAAAGGACTTTTATTTAATTAAAAAAAGAAAAAATAAAAAAAAAGTTTCATTTTTGGAAAAGCTGCTGAAGAAACCCCCATTACTCCAGTGCTCCCTCAGATAGTCTGCTTTTCCTGGCAGCAGATGTATCAAATCTTCTGCTGAGAGACCAGAGAGATAGCAATATTATTTGTGTTTGAATCCCACCAAATATCAGCATTACAATATACACAGTTACATCCCATTCATGCATACCTATAGAAACCCTTTCACTCGAACAGTGGGGTCATCATAGGGTTGTGTCTCAGTATACAGTGAGGTAATTAGTAAACTTAAAAAGGTTAAAGACTAACAACATGGCTCTTATTTATACAGGCAACAGGTAAACCTTAAAAAGAACAACTATCCCACAATATTTAACAGACGCCCCTAAAAGTGCCATACCAAAAAAACCATAAATGTCTTTAAGTGACTGATCCTCCACCAGCACACAAAACAACTGCCTCCAACATAAAATAAAGTATATAATAATTGGTAAAAAAAAAAAAAGATACAAAACAAAAAAAACCCTTGCATATAAAATAAAGACAAATGTTATGCAAATTAGTAAAATTTTCAGCACTTAAGGCCAGATTCTAAGTTAATAACTCCAGCAGACTTCACTATGCTATGTACAGAAGTTAGCTGGAAAAGGCGCAGTACCATTTTCCTCACAATAGCACGCAGCTGATACTGCGTTCAGTGACACCCCCCCCCGTGTATCTCGTAGGCATAGGCACCTAAATTGTACAGTAATTCCTTACGTCCAATTCAGTATGGAACACTTAAGGTAGAGTCCTGGTGGTGGATCCTCAGTCAGCATGTAGGAGCACAAGGGAAGGGCCCTGCTCCTCTACATGCGGGGTTATGGATCACAAATTCCTTATGGACTTGCAAAGATGCCCCTACTTCTCAAAATAAGTTTGGCAATGTTCTTCTATTAGGAGGAAAATCAGCATCATCAGGGGATACTGGATCCCTTCTCATCTGGGGATGCAGTCTCCGGCTTTAAAATAGCAATAATTAGAAGATTTTTTTAAATTAATGAATGGGTAAGTATGCCAATCAACATGGTTACCCATTCATTCAATGGGTACCTGCTGCCACAGGCTTGCCACAAAGCATCAGACAGGTTAGTATTATAGGGAAGTCTATAGGGAGTTGTAGCCTATGAGGAGTCTTGGGGTCAGGCTGCAGTGAGGGGAGTCTTAGGGTTAGGGTAAGAATTAGTATAAGGGTTGGGGTAGTATGAATTCTAGCCTTTCGCCACTGCAGACTCATCTTCTGGATCTTCGATTACTTGCCCTGGGCGGGACAAGAGCAATCGATGCCGGAGCCAACTTGAAATTGACTGGTATAAAACAGCCTTTTCGGAAAAGGACCAATATGACCGCTGACCCCCACCTTTCATCTGTGTGCAATACTATCAAAACACACAATTTTAACAGATAACACACTACTTGCCAGATGGAATCAAACCAAACGTAAATACACCATTTTATTTTTTTACAGACTCTCTCTTTCTATATCGAGATTTATATTTATCCATCTCTCTATCTACTTTTATCCATCTCTCTATCTAGTTTTACATCTATCTATTTTGATACAGGAATATTGAAAAAGGCTCACATTGTCTCTGGGAAGTTTTGTTTTTAGCCTAAATTAAAAATATTTATAATTTAAAGGAAATGCAAACCACAATAGTTATTCCATTTTTTAAATAAAATGATTACAAAATAAACACACACCCATAAACAGATTCAGCTTTCCCAGAAGAAGCAAAATAATATTGATTTTGTATTATCATTAAAAAGGAGAAGGTTTGATCACTTAACTTTGTTTATAGAACTCTTACAAATCTTATCCCAGGTGAAACTTGAACAGGTGTTTAGTTTCTGAAGCGTCTGTCCACAGGGCATATCATTGGTTACTTATAGCCTGTTGCTAAGGAACAGCATGCTAGTCTTGTATGACAGAATGACACTTGCCTTGAAATCCTGTATTTCAGCTACAGAACAGAAGATTTTGGAAGCCAGTAAAGAAACAAAAAAAAAAAAAAACTCTTACAGCTAACGAAACCCTAATGCACACTGTCAAATCTTTGCAAGATAACAAACCACAAAATTACTGATAGAGAAGTTTATTCTGAGCCCTGAGGCAAAGAGACACTAAAATGTGTTCATGTATGTATGTGATGACACACGCAACATGCATCTGCTGCCCCAATACTCAAGACACACATAAAACCTAACAGTTACAAAGGAATTAAAGGGTAGATTTACTGAGGTTTATAAAAAGGAAAAGTGGAGTGGTTTGCCAACTGCAAATAGATTCCAATCATCATTTTGTTCAAAGTACTACACTTAATGAAAAAATATTATAAATGTTTAAGTGGTACATATGGGCATTACAGAAGACACAAAATGGCAGCCACAACCCTTTGTAGATCAAAGATAGCAAGTGTATAATAGAATTAAAAACCGGTTGCTTATACTTCAATTGGGTGCCCTCGGGCATTTACCAGGATAATCAGAGGTAAAAAGAAATATTGTTTAAAATATGCAATGCATTAATAAAAGAGAAAGATTGCAAAATAAATTTTTACAGAAAATAAACGTCACCAAATGTAAACAACTGCCCCTCCCCCCTGTCAACATACACACCATTGAAAGCGCTCACAAGCAGGGCTCTCTCACCCAAACATACTCCTTTCCCTGCATCGCCATTCTAATATCCTAATCAATGTCTCTGAACTAATTAGGCACATGACCAGTTTGTATTGGCCTCCATAATCTATGCATTATATATTGTTTTGTCTGGTCACGATTTGGAACAAATCGTGGAGAACGGTATACAAAATATTTTCTATTTTAATACAATTTTCAGGCTCTAGTTAGCTGAAAAGAACACCTAATATGAATTAGCAACCTATAACATAACACTATCAAACTATGTGCAGCCGAAACCCAAAGGCAGGACACCTGTTTTATGGAATGCATGTCATGCTGGCCAAAACAAACGCTGTCGAGCAATCCTGGACCATCTAGTTCAGCAACACACACATTTGCCTTAGCACTTTATTTCAAGAAGCAAAGTATACACAAACAGGAGTGAAATCTTGTAGGTTGGTGCAACAGCCAAGTAATCACAAGTCTTAAAAACAGCGTTCCCCAAGAAACAGCCATTTGGAATGCACTGTTTGTCACACAGACGTGTAATTTATGTTTTAACTAGAGAAATAATGCATACATTCGACTGAAACCAAACTTGAACCATGAAAACAGATTTAAAATTCTGTAAAACAGGTTTTTAAAAATCTATATCAGCATTATAAATTCTGAAGCATGACTTGTTTTAAATATACTATCCACATACTTAAAATTTTAATGAACACAAAAAATTTCACATATTGAGCGCATCAACAGATAAATTACTGAAAAGTGCTCGACACAATTGCTTATTTGAAATTCCTTAAAACCGTGCACAGGGATCAAAACCAAAGTTCACAGTGGAAAGCAGTATATGTTACAAGTAAATAACACATTTCATAAACACTTGTGTAAATTTAGATTTTTGCAATGGGGTCCACAGCTTGCATGTGATGTACACTGGAGTACACCTGTCTCCGTCAAAGAGAAGGGGTGTGTGTGTGTGTGTGAGAAGGGGGCATGCAAACGACTGAAGGGTGTGGGGGTTGAAGGCCAGTTATATGAGCCACCGATGCAGCCCGTGTGTTTAATACACTTTAATCTCCCACAGAGTCAGTACTACTGACATGCCTCAGACTCACACTAGGATTAGGTTTCTTACAGTCAAAGGAAAGCAGGAGACTGGGCACCTCTACATACGATAATGGAACGATGACTGCATGGATAGCATATTAAATACACATGCTTACACCAAAAAAAAAAAGTCACTTAGTTAACATGTGCCAAGCGATCATTACTAAAATATTAATTAAACGCATAAGAAAATGGGAATAAAAAGCACCCAACAAAAGTACATACATTGCCTTTTGAGGATAGCAAATGCAAGCTCTTTCTGCTACCCCACAGTTTTCCAAAGCCTTTATAGTAAAGACTAAAGTTACATTTTACCAACCCATTGTCCCAAATCTACAATATGTTGTAAGAAAAATAGATAATTCAATGCAGACTGCTGCTCTGCTATATAAATAGCACAGAATGAACACAAGACTGCATAAAATCCAGCTACAATGCTGTGCTTCAAACAAACACGTAATGTACTAATGTCATAGCATTCCCATCCTCCATTCTTATCAAAGTCTCATGCTGGCTATAAGCCAACTGCGCAACACACCCCTAAGGTGACAATGCATTCCCCGGAGGAGTCTCCAGCTCTGAGCCAGCCTCTCTCCAGGCTGTGTTCTGTCTGTCTGAAAGATCAGATTCCCCAGGTAAGAACATTTGTCCAATAAAACAGCTTCCAACTCAGCACAGCCTCACCCGATTATACAACAGCGAGCACATTACAACCATAAACACAGAGAGGCTGCTAATGCAATCATCTAAATGCAGAATGAGAATATAGAATAGCACATTCATATGAAATACAGTCACTGAAATACAAATACACATCTAGGAGACATGCATTTATTCCTTGCAATCATATTTGTAGTTAAGAAACTCCTTAGTCAGGTACATGGCTAGTAACAAGTCAACATGTATACTCAATGCTGCGCCCTGTACAAATCTTAATCTGCAAACCGGTGTTACAACAAGACACTCAGGTAGCTCGGTATCCATGCAAACGCAGGTGAATTGAATCTATATCCTTCCAGTACAAACCAACTATCAGCATTTACTTACAGTGCACAAAGGGAGGAAGAAGCTGACAACTTTTAAACCAGGGGGGGGAACAAAAAAAAAAAAAAAAAAAGAAAAAGGTAGTTCCACGAAAATATAACAGACCAAAGCTCAGCCGAAAGATAAAACATTGCCTGGAAATGACAACCTGCTGTAGTGTATTCACAAGTTGTGCTGCCATTCACAGCAAAAGAAAATCCACATTTTGTCAGCAATTAATAAATTCACCGCTTACAGAACAAAAAAAGAGGGCACTGTAATACCACAGGGGCAATTGCTATACTGCCCCCTGCAGACAAACTGATGTATGCACCTTGCATATATACACTCAGTATGAAAACTATTCTTATTTCTAATTTAGATAAAAATAAAAAATGTAAACATACCGGCCAAGCAAACTGGAACGGAATAACAATCCTGCCGGTTTCTCCAGGGCTGTTTTTACCCTGTTGATTTAATTTGTTGTTTAAATAAATAGTATTTCCTCCAAGCACCGAAGTATGTCCAGAGCCATAGCTACATGGTCCAGTGGGGGCAATCTTGGCCCGAAACTCCTTGAGGCAAACTCGAAGATAGGTGTCACACTCATCCTTGGTGCAGTCTTGATTCTGTGAGCTCTTCATATCATCGCAGCATTCCCCGTTCAACAATTCTCCGTTGACATTCTTCAGTGAGTTCAGCTGCAGCTCGAAATAACCCGTGGACTGGGAAGCCTAAATATAACACATCAAACAGGGTAGACATCACTACGGTGCCCTGGGAGCTGCCCGGGGAGCGTTTTTACATGGTCGCTCCCACTCAGCAGGACAAATGCAGAATAATTGCTGGTGGTCATTAAATATATTGATTGCATGAAGTAAATGCAGCAAGGACCCAACTGCACCCACATTGATCCATGAAAGGGATCACTTACAGCACAAGAAAGCATTATATTTATATAGAGCAAGAAATAGAAGCTCTAAAGTCCCTAGGCGACTGCACACCCCTGGACAGATTATACATGTATAATGAACTTATATATAGCATAACATCTACAAAAATAAAATAGGAAAGCAACATTTTTTTATTAATATTTTTCCTCCAAATATCATCTAAGGCAGGAAACTTTGCAATGCACCACACACAGGCATATAAGCCATTAAAACATATACTGTACCGCAATACCAACTTTACTTATATATACATACACAATGTACATACATGGATCTAGCTTGTCATACACCTAGAGCCACAGGCAAAGAGACCTGGAGCTTTAACATATACTTTATGGGTTCAATTTAGTGTATTTCTTAAAATGAATGTAATGAAGTCAAATATTTGCAAGAAATGTATATTTTGCATTACATTCCTGTTAAAATGTAACCAAAATGAAAATTTGTGGGACGGTGGTGTTTGGGGAAGGGGTACTTCTTAGGGTGCCTTGTCAGAAGACTGGGGTCACCCTGAAATATAGGCAGGGTATCCCTCAGTGATGGAAAAGGGGTTGTTGAGGGGAGAGGGGGGTATAGACCGTTAACACGCAGCAATCTTGAATCTGGAGATGAAGGGGGGGGGGGCAGACTTACCTGAACCCAGAAAGTTAGCAGGATGAAGCCCACCGCTGTCAGGTGGCCGCCGAGGCTGAGTCTATCCAGCATGGCCAGTGAGCTCAGGGCTGCCGCGGGGAATGACCGTGAGGAGGAGGAGGAGGCGGCGGCAGGCGGGCAGCCATGGAGTGAAGGCATCAGGCGGCTAGCAGCGCAGATACATGGGATGGATGTCAGGGAAGCTCCCCAGCCAACTCTCACATCCCTCTCCCAGCTCTCCGAGCCCAGGCAAACCAACAT
Organism: Limnodynastes dumerilii; assembly: GCA_011038615.1. NCBI lineage: Eukaryota > Metazoa > Chordata > Amphibia > Anura > Limnodynastidae > Limnodynastes > Limnodynastes dumerilii. Next base: position 235,713 of record WWET01000724.1, on the reverse strand, counting down.
GTGAGCTGACAGACTGACAGCCGCGCTAGCCACTAGCGATCGCCGCTGCGTCATTCATATTCATGACTGGGCGGGGCCGGGTGGCAGTGTGGCTGCAGGTGGTGTGTGTGGGTTTGTGCTCATAGGGTTAAATGTGTGCACCAGCAATTGTTATGGATACATACACACATCTACACGTATATGTATGCTGCATATTGATGCATATCTATGCATGTGTATGTATATATACTTATATAAATACATACATAAAAATATACAAACAAATTCTATATATGTGTGTGTATATATATATATATATATATATATATATACTCCCACAAACAAATATAATCCCCTTGCTGCAACAGGGTGATAAGTGGGAAGATTCATTGTTTTTTAGAAGCAGTTCTCCCTCCAGATATTATGGGGCCTATAATTCACACCGTCTCAATGGAAAGTCCTCCCTGTGTGAATCTGCCCACTGATATGCAACCAGGTACAGCTCTCCAGCAGCGGGTATTGGCAGGCTCTGATTAACCAATAGGCTGCAGCCTAGGGCGTCGGACTCCAGCAGGGCACATTGCCGCTATATCCCTCACCCTCTCTCCATACAGCAATGGATTGATGGATGGATATATATATTTCATTTATGTGATTGCCATGTAAGCTGGCACGGAAGGGGGGGATTGTCCATTCCCAGCAGTTTCCCCCTGATGGCGGCCCTGATTATGGGTGACAGATATGCGCATTAGACAGATAACCTGGTCCAGAATTCAGATTTTCCTGGATAGTTTGGGGAAAACCTGGAATTCTGGATCCAGCCTTACATGGTTAGCTCTAGGACAGTGACAGACAACCTGATACAGTACAGGGGACACACCTTATGGCGCTGTAACCATCAAAAGACCAATTTACCTTTAATATTGGTAACACGTTCAAATAATAAATTGAAGATACAGGAAGAGATATCGCTATCATATAGTTGCCAACTCTGTGTATGACTACACAACATCAATATTTGTGATGCTACTAACCATATATATTGCTAGCATAGGAATAAGTAAAAGAAATAAAAGCACACCCAATCATTTTAAAATGTCTACATAAAATTATATAAAAAAAACATTTTACACAATCATTAAAATCTATGATAAACAAATATAACATGAACTCAGAAAAATATTGGGGTCTGCAGGTTGCTGTTCTAAGGACTGTCTACTGTACATCACTGCAGTAAGTTGCCTGTATCTAACTGGGGGCCATATTTACTACGCTGCGGATTTGGAAAAGTGGAGATGTTGCCCATCGTTTGCAACCAATCAGATTCTAGATCTTATTTAACTATTTTATTACCAGAGAATGTCAGCTAGAACCTAATTGGTTGCTGTGGGCAACATCTCCACTTTTCCAAACCCACAGCTTAGTAAATTTGGCCCTGGGTCTAATTTACCCTCAGGTCTTGTACAAATACTTTGCTGCAGCATGTGACATTCAATGACTTATTTGTACAGTAAGTGCTTGCTTGTCTCTGTCAACTGTCATAATCAAAAATACATTTTTACAATAACTTATAACAAACCTGAATTCATTTAGTTTCCAGACCCTTTAAGACAAGGCAAAGCCTGGCAACAATGAGTTAATTCTTTGATGACACCTACATATGACATGCATATTTTCTCACATGCAAAGTGCATTTCTAATCCATTGAGCTCCCCCTTCTGCTTAAATAATGCAGAACATTGAAATAAGAGACACATACCACCCTAGTGCTTAGTCATTTTTACTGTGGATCAACCTGAGCAACTTACAAAGCACAATATTCTTATTATTCTTTTTTTTATTTTACAAAAATAATTATATTTGTGTTTTTAAACCCTCTCTAAATGTAGTGAAACAAATTCCAGTATTCGCCATGTTTGTAATGATGAATTGCTTTTGAAGAAAATTGGAATAAGACATTAATATATCTGTCACAATCATGGTTAATTAAAAATAATAATGTCAGATTTTGTTATTTTAAGCCACACGCATTCATATATTCTCATTCACAAAACAAACAGAACATTCCTCAATAGCACTCAATATCACGATATACATGGATGGATCATTTTCCTAACAAGCAGAGCTAAATGCAATATGATATACGCCTACATTTGACACATAATTCAGGTTTAATTTTTATGCCTGTTAATGTGGCATATTTTGTAATTTTTCCTACTACACATGGCCATAACACTGTTGGGAATCCCCGCTGCGAAGGCTCGCATTGTGAATTAGGGACTGCTGATAGCTGTTTTTTGGCTGTCTCTATTTCGATTGCGAGCCCTCGCAAATGAATATCAGAAGGATTATGATAGCACTATCAAAGCGCTACAATAAAGGGGTGTTTCCTGTGTCACCATAGGTGTGTCTTGCATATAGCTCCGCCCATAGGAGTGTCCAGCACTGTCAGGAAAACTATGAAAACATCAATATTTATTGATTGTTAAATTGTCAGTGAATAAATACAGTATGTTCATTATTTGATGTGAAGGCTGAATAGGAGATCCAGTGACATCTTAATAGACAAGCTAAAAGTAGGTGACACTGCAGCTGATTAACAAGAAACCAACATGTATTTTTCATGTCTCTAGTATTAAAGTCACGTTGCCTCAGCTAACTGTCACCCTTTGATTACATCTTAAGCTCTATAAAAAAAAAAGGTCATCTCCATAGGCCTTATCAGCATCAGGGAGTATATTCATACTTTAGGGAGTATTATTATTGCGCACACATACTGATTATCAGACAATTGTTTCATTTCTCTAAAAACTATGCAAACTCCTATCATTGCAATTATTTAATGGTAGTTCATGAAAAACTACCTAGACTTGGTCTAAGATGTCTAAATGTGACATGAATTTGGCATGTGGCTAGCTAATCAACGCTGAAAATCAGTGGTCGGCTGTTTTATGGCAGCATAACTCATCCTCTTTTATGAACGAGAGAGGGGAGTTATGTACGTATTTTAGGCGCCTTACGCTTTCCATACCCTACCTTAACTTTACGCTGCGTAAGCACTATCGGACGTACTTCCCACACGTACCATACTGTACGATTTCAATGCCCACCTTCGAAACGTAAATACTGGTGGCGTATGGCTGGCACGCTCCTTCGTAAGTTGACACGCTACTGATACGTGACTGCCCCTTACGCTATGCCTTACATGGCCGTGCGCATGCGCCGTAAGTACTAATGTGTGAGTTAGCGCTAGCGGCTAGTGTCAATTCACTCTGGACGTTGTTCTGGATTTACCCCAGAGGAAGTTCACTCCCCTCTCTCGTGCGGAATTAAACACCTCCTGCAAGTACACAAAAAGTACAGGGGTGTGGTTCTGGTCCAAGGTGAGTATCTCTCTCCGGGCCTGAGAAAAAAGTCCTGACTGTCCCCTCCCCAATAGGCATATCAATGTTAAGTTCCTGGCAGTAAAAACTGCATAGTAATCATATTCAATGAAATGAGATCATATGATGTAGTGCTGTTGGCACATGGTGTAATTCATTCAAAAATCATAGAGGTGATTATATACTATAATTATGGAGGAGGAGGATATAGGCATGAGTATATAATGATGCATATTTGCACTTGTTGTTGTATTATATTATTTTATTACTGTGGAATAAATTATCAATTGTTATTTTTTGTTTTGACACTTTTATTTGGAGATATCCCAATGAATTGTTCTGTTTGTAGTAACCAGGTTGTTAAAACAACATCAAGATTATGTATAATATAATGGCTTGCCTTCTCTCATTTACAGCTCTGTTACAATTCATAGAACATATCTGTGGCTGTGTAAAATGATATGTATTAATGTATGAATTTTATGCCAGTTATAGACTAACCAGATGACTATTTGAATCAGTACAGTGACCAGCATTACTTAAAACACAAGTTTCCATAATGGATATTAGTCCACCTAATGTTAGCTATATTTTTATTGAATGTACCATATCAGCAATTCCCAAAGTCTGTCGCAGAGCACCAACAGGGGTGATGCCATTCCAGGCCCAGTCAGAGCATGGTAGAAAGTGGTCCAGATTGTGTTTTAAATATAATAAAAGGGGTAGAAGAGTCACCTCTGACTTTCTCCTGGCTGATGCCAGCTGGTACTGACTTGCTGAGCACCACTAGATAATTGCATGAACGCACCCTGGTCAGTATTGGCTGCAGCTGATTGGTGGATGGCACTGGTCATTCACCAGTCAGAGTGACAGCCAACCTACACACGCTGATTGGTGCTTGACTGAAGCCATTCCCAACCAAAATTAAGACGCTGTAATTTCAGTTGTGAAACTGTGATGTACCACATAAAGGACCGGATCCAGAGTGCGTCCAGCACCCCATTTACACACGCAAACTGCGTAAGGGGTTGTGTTTTGACAGGAGAGTACATGTTATGAATGTAACACTAATGTACTTACCATTCAGAACAAATGGGCTGTGCTTCCCTTCCGCATGCCAAGATGGGCGGAGGGGACCATTTAAATCTTACAGTATGGGAGGGATTTAGTATGTATGAGCGGATTATCGGTCAGACGAACCGCTGATTGGCGCATTTAATTTAAGGCAGGCTTACGCCGTCATAAAGTCTGCACGAGAAAGGGGAGTAACAGGGGGAGCTCACTCCCCTCTCTCAGTTGGATGGACAGACTCCTGCACGCAGGGCTGCCATCAGGGGGGGACAGCCGGGCCTAGTGTCCCCGGCCCGGACAGAGAGGGGGCCCAGGATAGCCCCAGGCCTCCTCTCTGTCCTGCCCAGGACACTAGTAAAAGATCGTTGTCAGAGGTCTGAATGCCTTGCAGTTCAGACCTCTGCATTACCGTTATGAAGGTCCGGGCCCGCGGCTGCACTCTGGGTGATGATGTCACTATGTGTGACATCACATGTGGTGCAGCGCCGTCGGACTGTCGGATGCCGAGGAGGAGGGAGCATGCTCCGCAGAGGAGAGGTGAGGTAAGTGACTCCTGTGGAGGGCTGGTGGTGCATATTGGTAAATTTATAGGGCTGGTGGCAAATAATGAGAGTACATGGAGGGGAGGTGCTGGTAGCTCATGATGGGAGTATTGAGGGGGGGACTGGATACACATG